>JAGFNK010000717.1:0-24287 GCA_025769875.1 Russula earlei | reverse complement strand
TGAGCCCATACAATTGATTTTGGTCTCATCTGACCAAATTACCCTCTTCCAGTCCTCCACAGTCCAGTATAGGTACTTTCCTGCAAAGTCCTTTCTGGCCCAATTTTGACTTGGTTTAAGGTAAGGCCTCTTCTTCTTTGTAACTGCCTTCAAGCCTGCCTTGTTAAGGTAGTTTTGAATGGTCTGATTGGAGATAGTGGTCTCTTTGATGACCTCCAACCTTCTAGCAACCTGAGGAGCAGTATCTGCTTCTTCAGAGTTAAGAAGGTGTGTGGCATAGTGGATGTCAAGGTTAGAGAGCTTGGAGGGATGACCTCCAGAGGACTTTGGAAGGTCAGGAAGGTATTTCTGGCAGATATTGGTGATTGAACCAATGCTTTTGTGTGCTGCCTTGGCAATGTTAGGGACTGAATGGTTGGCCTGGAGAAGGGAGATGATATAGTTGACTTCATGAGGAAGAAGAGACTTCATGATGTTGTTGGTGAAGAAGCAGCTGTTTTGGCTGATTTGCACATGGTTTGAGTTTATAATAGGTCACATGACCTCCATGTTCAGTTTTAGCCCTCTGGGGCAAGACTATGAATCTTGAAGAAACTGGAAAATGTGAACTGAGAAAGAACTAGAGAATGTAGGGAACTCACTTTTGCTTCCTGCATTGAAAGGATTCATTTTGATGGTTGGAATAAATGGTCTGGGCAATTGGCTGTTCCATGCATTTTGAAATTGGTCAAAATGTGTTGTATGGTATGACAAGAAACTCCAGTGTGATAAGTGATATCACCAAGACTCAGACTGTCAAGACTCACTGTTGAACAATCCAGTTCAAGAGTGAGGGATAAGCTCAAAGGCAAATCGATAGACATCTAGGACAGCGTGGGCAAGGAGAAGGGTCCAAAGTAGTAACAGGTACCAGAGAGGTATAGTCACTGGTAGAGACGAGCAGTTACACAGAGATGAGGCCAGAGTGACACAAGGGGATGGTCCTAAAGGAGTATCCCAGGGGCAGAGAGTGCCATAAACAAATGGACAGTCTAGGGACTGTCCGGTACTTTATTGGACGCTTATATACTACAAGAAAGCTACTAAATAAAGGATGCATTGTAACCTTGTTATCAATCACAATAGCTGGATGAGTAAGGCACCCAGGGGTGCTTGGTAAGCATGCTCAGTCATGCTTAGTAACCTGCTGAGTAAGGAGGCCTTCAGTGATGAGTAATTGTTCTTGGAGTTCATATGATCATTGTGTGAACTTCATGGTCCGTTTGCTGTACCTCGGGCTTACTAATACAGTCAGTAAACCTTGTTGACTCTTCTCTTGAGACCAGGGCATGTGGGTCTCCTTTTTAGGAGTCTCCACATTGAGTTTTCATTTCATGTGTTGAGTGGTTATATGGGTTGAACCACTTTACTGTAGTAAAGACTGGGTAGCTTAATGGCCATGAGTGTCCGGTCTGGTTGGGTAGAGGTCCTGTGTTCAATCCTGGCAGTGGGCAATCTTCTGAGGTGACTTGGAGCTGAACTTGGCACTGTTGTCTTGTAAGTGTACAATGCTTGTTGTTTAATCCCCTTTTAATCAGAAGGTTGTAGCTGACTTCTGTAACAAGGGTCTTGGGTTCAATCCTGTGTAATGGACTATTATGTGAGATATAACTGGAGTCAATCTTGGCACCGTTGTCTTGCTTGTTAATAGTTGTATGTGTTCCTCATTAAGTCCCTTTGAAGTCCCTTTAATAGAATGGACTCTTTGAGAGTGTTCATGACACAGACTGGAAGACATATGTAGGATAATCCAGTGGGCATCATCAGACAGTAGTCACCCTTGCAGCATATGGAAAGGAAGTTTGTGTTCTTGTGACAGTGACACATGAAAAGAAAGAAACACTCACTCTTGGGTCAAAAACACTTTTGGGCTGCCTTAACACAGCCTATGGGTGCACTTTAAGGGAAAAATATAAGAGATAGACAGTCAATTTTAGTTGTAATGCATGTCATATACATGTGCAGGCTGCCTGAGTCCAGCTTCACCAATTCTTGCTCAAATCTCATGAAAAAGATGGGGATAGATAGCCCTCATTGAGGTGATTCAGGGGATATAAGTTCTATTGAAATACAAGCAGAAATGAGGGAGATATTTGCCTTGCATGTTGATGGGGGTTTTGCACTGAATTTGTGGTTTCAAGTGCTGCACCAAGTGTGCTGAAAACAGCAATAAGGCCCCTTTCAGGAACTTGAGTAGGGCTTGAGTAGGGTAGAAGTAGGGCTGGATAGAAGTACAAAACTCTGATAAAACCTAGCCTAACCTGGCCTACTTCTACCCTACTCAAGTTCCTGAAAGGGGCCTAAGAGGGTAGAATGCAGTGACCCAGACCCCTCTGAGTCAGCATACAGTGCAGCTGGAATCAAACTCCACCCTCTGCAATGACAAAAAGTGTGATGCAGGCATGACCCCCAGCCAAAACATTACTCAAAAACAACTCAATGGACCTTCATTTTTCTTTGCTAGAGTGACATTAATGGCACTCAATAGTATAGCTACAAAGTCTTGAATGGAGTTGATTGAGCAGATACAGGGAAAGGTGAAATTGCCAAGCCAGTAGTGAACTGCTGAGTTCCCAGTGACCTATAGTAATGAGTAGTACAGGTATGGGTTATGTAAGTTGTTGGTATCCAATATGCTGAAGTACAACTCTAAGTGCAACCTTGGCCTCCCCCAAGTGATATAGGGCCACAAGTGTCATGATCCCTCGGCGTCTCCAAGAAAGAGATGCCTGCGACCAATCGCATCGCATCAGAGCACCAGCGAGATGCAGAACATTTCACGGCACAGAAAGGGCTTCGCCTCGAGGACAGGCTGACTGACAAAGTCCCCTGAGGCGTGACCGTGAGCGGTTCGCCGAGGCCGCCGCCGCCGAGCAAAGAAGGGATCTCATCCCTCCCGAGGGAGGACTCGTACGAAATCATCCCTAAAACCGTGTGCGGAACAACCGCGCCAACTCGGAGGTCGGAGGTCGCTGGGAAGACTCTTGATTCGCCGGAGGGTGACCGATCCACTCCAGGATGGGTATCATGCAGTATGTGTGCAGGGGTGAAAGGGGGCTGTGATCAGTGCTCAGCGCGCTCAGCACTCCGCGCTGGTCGGGCCCTTGTCATCGCGTTGCGTGGCAATCCTACACTTGCTCCACTCCAATGTAGACGCGGGCCATCATTGACAACCCACGCCGCACATCCATGCAAAAAGACAAACTCACTGCCCCACCTGACCGACGCTTCGCCTTTTGCCTAATCGTAACGTTGTCTTTTTTTTTTTTTCTTTTTCGCCTTTTGACGTGCCGGTTTGTTTTGTTTGCTCGGCCTTGCGTAATAATGTGAGCGTACGGCCCCTGGCCTACTCGGCGCTCATCCGCCCTGAGGGCGGCAAACATAAACGTGGTCATTTAAACCTACGGTCTCCGAAGCACACGTACTCGACTCACGCGCCCAGCATTAACGTTCGTTCGTTCTTTGTGGAAAGAGCCAGAGCGCGCAGAGTTGGCGCCTGGGGTAGGGGTATCCGAGCTTACCTGCTCAACATGCATGACCATTCATACGTACGATAAGAATAAGGATATAAGATTGGCACGACCAACGAACAAATCGTTGCGTGCCTCGAATGTCAGACTGTCGTGGACACGGCCTGTCCTGACGTTCAGATGGCGAATCACTGCAGGAGGCGACGTCACGGTTAGGCGTGCCCCCCGGTAATTTGCGGGGCTATGCTCCGTACCGTATACGGTCCCCCTAAAAAGGGGGGTGAGAGACCTCGGCGGGAGAAACGCCCTGCTTCACGACTGGGGACCCACAGGATCATTACGAGACGTGATCTCCCTCCGTTGACGGTTCGCGCAATGAACACCGGGGGATACGCGCCCAAAGCAGACGTACGCGTCAGTTGGTTGCTACACCATTTTAATGGAATCTCGAATGGAACAGTCCGTCCTCTCTTTCTTTCTTCCCTTTTTTTCTTTTTTTGAGGGTGCGGGGGCGGAGGCGATGAAACGCCTTTCCTTTTCTCCTAGTAGCCGACAGCTCCATTAGCACTAGCTCTAGAGTAGAGTAAAGGACGCGCCACGAACTGGCGTTACCCCCAAGAGAGAAGAGGAGTCCCACGATACCGTGACGGAAGCGCCCTTGACTTTTTTTTTTGGGTTTTTACGGAAATCCGCGACGCGATTATCCGTGATCAGGGTCACCTATATTACCGACCCCTTTCCGTGCGAATCCCCGGACGCTTTCTGTCAGTCAGAAAGGCTATGCCCGCCCCTCCCGCCTGCGCAAACCCCCGAGAATTCAAGCATGCACCCACAGGCTAACCTGCGCACTGTCTGCGCAGGCCGTGCAACGTGGCTGTATCTGTGGTTCCATCGCTCCTGCTTGCGCCACTCCACTCCAGAAAGATCAACCGCCGTCGTTGTGTCGTGTTTGACGCTTCGCTTTCCTTTTTTGCAAATGCGACTCGCGTGACCGTGGTCTGCTGCCGCGCAAGGTCACGAGATGTTACAAACATGTCTGTCGCCTGTCAGTGAAGCGTTCTCAGGGCAGGGGCTCTGTGGGATGCGCTGGGGACGTATGGTCCGTTTGCATAAACCGTACGGCATGGCCGAGTTTCGCGCTTTGGGAAGTCAAGCGCGCCTGTGGAGATTGATGGGTTATCATCTAAATGATGATGAGTGTCTAGCCCAGGAACCCCACGTATCGCCGAGTGTGATAACTTTAAGGTTGATCTCTCATCTGCATCTGCACCCGAACTGGTTGCCGGTTTTGTCGGCTTGTCGATGCGCTCATCCGCCGTTGTGAAATTTTCACCTGCTCCATAGTATGATCCATGAACAAGAAAGCAAAGGTACAAGGCCGATTGTAAGAAACGAGTAAGCATTGTATTTTGAGGAGATTGGCAGGTCGCGAACATGTACAGCCATTTGTTGGCTTATTAGCAGACCAAAAGGGGTGAGAAACGTGAGAAAAAACATTCGGGAGAGCAGGCAGGCTAGCGAACAGCGAAAACCCCAGGCAAATAGCTCCGGCGTAGTGCCACCGAGACAGGACATGTATATCATACATTGGCTTTCCCGACATCAATGAGAATGTCTACGGTGTCGCTGTCTTAGGAGCATCAACCCGACATCACCGAGTTGGAGGATTTAAGGCGGACGATTGTTCATGCTTTCAAGTTATGAATTGGTATGGGCAAAGTGATGATGGCCTCAGTACAATGACTTTCTGAACAACATGGTGGCGTGTATGGTGGGGAATGAATGCTCGTATACAGCTGGCTGGGGGGGTTGAATGCGAGACCATCATTTCCTTACTCGGCAAAATGCACGAACACGGCGAGGAAGCACCTGCATGGGAACCCAGCGCTCGAGGTCCGACGCCAAGGGGAGAAGTGGAGCTTCTCGACAACGTTCCATGCATGGCGGACTCCAAGGTCCGACAGAATGGACGATCTGCGCAATCTGCAGCGGCACTCGTCCTGGCGAAGATCGCGATGATGAGGGGGGAATAAGTGCGGGTCCGCACATGCTGGAGGCTGACATCTGGCGCACGTGAAAAGGACTGACAATGTCAAAGCGGGAGAGCAAGCGGGTGGACGTGGGGGCTGCTATCGAGGGGCAAGAGAATGACCTAACGTGAACAATATTTCGACCGAGCGGGGTAGAATGGAACCCAACGGGGTAGAAGACGGGTAGAAGTGACGGGTAGAAGCCGTGAGGACTGGCGCCCCGGAGCGCTCACGATGCCTCCCGGGGTGTATGTCCGTATGCATCCTTCGAAGGCGCACCTGCTGGGCGAAGGCGATGGGGTGGTGGTCCACGGGACCTTCTCCGCCGGTTCCGATTCTCGACATGGCACGAGTCCTGTCACTGTCCTGTCGTACACACACGACTGATTCGCCAGGGGTGCCCGACATTGTATTCGATAGCTTCATGCATCATCAATGTTGGCCATAGTTTCTAGTAGAAGGCACAGCATCATCGTCTGGTCTAGAACGAAGTCTTGAGTGGATCAGCGGTATGTTATTCTCGTAATGTGTCACACAGGAAGACAGTTCCCAATCACATCAACACTCGAGGCTAGCGATATCAACCTAGGTGGCAAGAAGAGGATAACACTTGGTGGGGCCACCTGAAATGAGTGGCTTCCTCCACATTCATGATGGAAGGCGCGACAATGGGAAGACAGCCTTCTCGTTATGATGGCAAGCATAGAGAGATCATTGACGTCAGTAGAACGTGGCCCAATTCGCCAACGGCCAACGAGATGCGAGGTACCACCCTCGGAGTATGCCGTGCCGGCAGCGGGACTTTGGGGGAAATGATATCGCCTCCCGAAGACGAAGCGGGGAGAAGCAGGAAGAGTGGTGGAGGTCATCACAACGTGCAAGTAATCTCTGAGGAAGTTTTCGTAAGCGGGTAGGCGCATACCAGGGAAGGGAAGTGTGAACCTTGAAGTGGGATGTGGAAGATGTGGCAAAGAGTGGGAAGGTCACTTCATGTGTCTATGCGGCGATAACCCAAGAACGGTAGTCTTTTGGGGAGGTACCGATATGGGCGTGAATCATCGTAATATAACCAACCAGGATGCCAAACCTTACTGGTGCTGGTTTCTGCGAGGAGAAGGATCAAAGTATTTGTATGGCTCGTTGCGCGGGCAGAGACCCACAGTCTCTGAGTGCTTGGACACTTTGCGCAAGACTTGTAGGATTTGGCGGAAACGATAAGGTTCGGAAGCGGTGCGGCATGTTAGAGAAATCGTCCCAAGCAGGCACAAAGTCACTCACCGGTGCGGGAACGACGACACTGTCCATTGCCGAGCACACGATTGCCTACATGTTTGCTGATTATCAAAAAGAGATTTCAGGGACGGGCGAGCGTGGAAATGCCGACGGTGATGTTGCATATTGGTGGGCTGGGACCTATAGACCAAGGAAGGGGGAGAAAAGGTGGCGGGACTGGTCCCAAGGACGCCAGATAGTCGGGACAGGAACGTTCTCGGTCGAAAGTAAAAATAAATAAAAAATAGTAGGGGTCGAATGAACAATGGATGAAGTGCTGATATGCTAGGCAAAATGAGAGGACATCATATTATATATCACAGTAACGGTCGGTGGCGTGACGGTGATTGAAGGACAGTGGTGAACTCCTTCATGGGATGAGAGCGACTCTCGCTAACGGGCCACGTTGCAAACCTTCCGAATGGCGGGAGGCGGAGATTGGCTGGAAGAAGGGTACCGTTTACGTGTGAGAACATGATTACTAAGCAATATGTATATGTAAGAAAATGTGGTTATATACTCTCGTACGCGAGGTACCAAAACGCTCGCTCTCACCCTTCCGCTCCCTTGAATCGCTCTGACTCTGTGCCCCAATGGCTTCTTTCGCCGCGCTTCCACTCATGGACGCGTCACGAGATTCGCGTATTCACGACTGGATCGCTGAACAGTATTCCTTCGCCCTCTCTGAATTCCAGGACGACTACCTTTGGCGCGACGACCCTCCCTCCCTTCGCGAGTCGAAGCTTCTCCCTGACGATTTCGACCTCATCATCCGCCCGCCTTCCTCCTCTCAACCTGATATCGACCATGATCGTGACGCCCAGTCTACTCATTCAAATGACCCTCCTTTGCTCCCTTCGCCTCTTCCGCTGCATCACCGCGCCCCATCACACCACCGACCAGCGCAAAGCAGTGCTGACCTTGAAGACGCGTTGGATGGCCTTCTTCGTGAGATGAATTCGTGGCGTATCGCGCCCGCTAGCCGTTCAGCTCTAACCCTCAGATGTTCCGATCGCAATAAGGTATGTCGTTCGCCGCTCCATAGATTTTCTTTCACCTTGTTCACGCGCGTCAAGCAGGCACTCCCACCTCCGCCTTCACCATCACTGCCTCCGACCCCCACTTTGGAGAACTTTCCCTCCCCACCGGCGACCGCTCCGTCATCTCCTACTTCCTCCTCATTTCCCGTCACCCCGACGTCTTCTTTCCGACCTCTCCATCGGCGCTCGAAGGCTCTCGACCAGCCTCCTTCTCCCCCCGAGTCTGATTCAGAGCCCACTCTAACATCTTCTGCATCATACGCGTCCCTACGTTCTCGTGGAAACCGCTATCCTTCGATCTCTACCACGCTTTCTACAGCCGAGTCGACTTTCACGCCCTCTGTCCGCCACGCGATCTACATCTCAGCTCCAAAAGAGTCTCCCCCGCCTTCGCCAACTACTCCGACCCCCGTTGAGCGCATGCCACCTGCCCAGGTTGTGTCTTCAACTCCATCGCCTGACCCTCTCCCTCCCGCGTCAATGGATAAGCTTCTTCAAGTGTACCCGTCAGGCTTAGCTGCGGGTGAGTCGTCTCGGTGGAGTGTCGCATCAACATCGCTTCCGTCCCGCCGTTCGCCGACGCCAACGCCGAATTCTATGCCAATCCTCCCTACATTCATCCGCCCATCATCTAAGCCGAAGCGTGAGCTCACGTCCATTCGCACCCGAATTCTTAGCACTTTTGGGCTGCGATCACGTGACTCTACACCACCATCGCCCACTACAGCAAATGCCTTCCCAAGTAACCCGCGTCGGAATTCGTACCGCTCGTCCTGGAGTAGCGCAACAACACGTCGCCGCCATGTTGATAGCCACATTAATATGAACACCTTGAACACCTCTAGATGTGAGAAGCGGCTTGTCGTAAGTGGCCTCGAGAAAGGTAACCTGGACGCAGAGCTTGCCGTCAAGCGATGGTGTGAGGTGAGAGCCAATTGATCTGGCCACCCGATTTTTTTTTACCAACCCAAGGGTGTCTAGTCATTTGGCGAGCTCCGTCGTATCTCCCGCAAGGATGGGGCGCTGCATGTATCATGGAAGAAGGCTTCTGTGGCGGATACCGTAAGTTCTGATTTATCGTTAATTAACGTGTGTTGCTGTTGCTGACAGGCGGACTTAGGTATGCCGACTTGAGGCGCGGGTATACATTAAAGGAGTCGGGAGTGTTGGGCTTTCTTGGGTCACAGAACCAAGGCTCTTCTAATCTTCGGGAGCAGCATGATGACATGAATCTCTAAACAACGCTCACATAATAATTCACAACCAAACCGGCCGCCGGTCAAGCCGGCCGCTCACCGTCTTTTGAGTCATTTCCTTCCTCGGCTGGCTTCCGGGGCGTCCCGGTCCTGTTTGGCCTTTGGACATTGTTATTTCCATCTCATCTTCCCCTCCTTGTCACGACCTTTTCCACACCACTCTGAGCCCGCATTGCGCCAAGATTGCCATGCACAAGCAACTCTGTACCACACCGCCATTGCTGTAGCCGTATCCGTCTGCAGCCCCCTGGAACCCTTTGCATCTCTTGTATCTGTTTCTAGAACAATCCGCTCGACATCGATTTACCTCCCAGCACTGCATGTTGCCGTCCTGTGTGCATTTCCTCTGTCTACGCTCACGCTCCCTTCATGTCATTCCTTTATCTCCCAATCCCCTGTCAAGGTTACTGACCTACGCAGTCACACTAACTATTCGCCCCGATCTCACTGCATCTCACCGCGGTCGCTCGTTCATGTGATCCACACATCCGCCGTCAGTGCAATGCGCATACAGTCACTCTGCAGAACTTCTTGGTCTTCAATCGGTCTCTTCTCTGTCACAGTCTGTTCTCTAAACTTGCGCTGCCCTCTGGGTCATCCCTCCCATCCACCTACCCTCATGCCGCATATACACACACCTGTATACCGTACATAGCATAAACCTAGATCTGCATCTCAAAAGCGCCTGCAATTCGCCGCCGTGCGCACATCACTATATCTCTTGGACCCCGTTCCCTTTCTTCGTCCGTGTTCGCTTTGTCGTTGCTCTTTTTGTTCCTTTGGATCTGAGCGTCGGGAATGGGTGAAAGCGAAGTGAATCATTGTTGTTTATTACTGTAGTTATTGTATATTTACAGTATTTAGGGGAAGAAATAGAAAGAAAGAAGTTTTGGATGATACGTTCGTTTTCGCGGTCATTTCCGTCTTGCTGATGTGCGGTCGCGATCGCGACTGGTCCGTCTACGCCCTCTGTCACTAGCCAGAACTAGAAGCAATGGAGAAAACGGGAGAAGAGACGATTCCAAAGGCAGCCAAGACACCGTGACCGGTGGCAGGCGTGACGGAACAAATAACGGCAAACAACGACTTGTCCCAAGATCGTCGTCCCAAATCGTCAGGGTGCATACCTAATATGCTCTCAAATGAGGTAATCCGGGCTCGTCGGGGCATGGCCTCCGCGCTGCCCATGCCCACACCCACGCCCACGCCCGCTCGCATGCACGCACCGACCCTTCTCCCTGGCGTCAAGCAGCTGCGGGGAAGTGCCCTAAAAGGAGGTAATCTCGAACGATCACCCTCTCACCCTCTCACCACTCATCGATTCGATATGACTCGAAAGGCCGTTTGACGCGACACATGTCCGACCCCCACTCCGGTGGTAGTAACATGACTACAATCGTCCACGATGTGACGTCGCACGCGCCCGATGCAGTGGCGATCGAAGGACAGCGGATCGGGACGCAGCAGCATAAGCCGTAGAAACGGTATATGAACCCTTGTAGGGGCTCCTCTCCCTTCCACGCAACGCATGCCAGTGTCCGCAACACAGCTTTTGGGACGAACGCGGGGTGAAGAGGTGGTCCGAGGGGTCTGTCGCCACATTTGACCCACACACCACAGCATTATGTACCCTAACCACCGCATCGTCCTCGCGAAAGAGGTGCAAGACCAAAACCAATCAGCAGAATAAAAAGAAATGCTTCAGCATTGCCTCCTCCTCCACGCCCACCCCCCTTTCTCGGGGCGTGCGGTGTTGTAGGTGATGATCGCCCGCGCTTCTGGCAAGGATCTGCTGTGTAAATCAGGGTCACTGTGGGACGCCGTGCGGTTTGCGAGACACTGGTCGGAGTTCGACCCAACCTTTCCAAAAGGGAGAGATAACACGGGATGACGTGCGGTCGAGCGCCGACACGAGCTGGGGTGGCCTACAGCAGCTGCTACCTTTCAGGAAGGGACGCCACCCGTGGGAAGGAGGTGGGGAAGGGGGGGGGGGGTTGGTGAGGTGAGGCATGCTAGCGAAACGAGGCCTCGGGAAGTCAAAAGCAGCGAGTAATGTGTGATCGCACAGGGCAACGTGTCCTGTCCAAAAGCTGATGTGACTAGTTCTCGTAAGGAACGGCCCAGAGGTGATGCCATTTCTCTCAGAAATGTTGGATCGCACCGATTTAGAATGCCTCGAGGAGGCTGCCTGTCGGTGCCGTTTGCGCATCCCACGGCCCCAGGGACGGGCTATATCTCCGCGCTGCTCCAGCGTAACCACACCGGGGCTCAGGGACCCGGGGCCAGGCCATGGCATTGCGCAACCCTCGAAGTTAACCGGAAGGCGTGGCCGCCTTGACCTGACCCGGAAGCCTGAGACAGCCGTTAAATACGCATCAGCACCAGGAGCGTTCGAGCTGCTCTCTCCATCCCCTCCCTTCGATACCACCACCCACCGCCCCCCACCTCCACCTACGACTCTTCCCACTCCTTACCAAAAAAAAATAATGCTCGCCATCTTCGCCGTCCCGCATTCGTCCTCGCCCAGTTCCGCTGAAGACGCGGCGCAGCCGTGGCACAAAGTCCGCGCGTGGTTCTCACGCGAGCGAGGCCGCGCAGGAAGGATACTGCAGGTAGCCCTCCTCGGAGCTGCTCGAGCCGCATCGGCATCGACAAACGCGGTAACCTCGACACCACACAGATCAACGGTCGGACACGCCGTATGGGACAACCGGCCTGAGATGGAATCACGGCTTCGCGATACGCAGCTGACGATGTTTGACTGGGTCAACGTCCGACGAGCCGAGGAGTATCAGAAGATGGTGGACGGCGCCCTGCCTCCCATCCCGTCTGAGACAGAGACGGGAAGCAGAACGCACACCGTAAGGGTACGTTCGCCTCCCCCCGCAGACGCAGCCGAATTCCTGGCTCACGCTTTTCCCAGAGGAAGCCTGTCCCACCTCTGGACAACTTACGAGATGAGGGCGAACTAGGCGAGCCTCATCTGGTCAAAGCTGGTGAGTGGACAATCCCCAAGTGAACGGATATCCACGGTTTAACAAGTTTCATCCCAGCAGCAGGTTCACAGGACGACGACCGCCACGAATCACCTCACACGTGGCCCGGGACGTTCCCAGGTTCGCCACACGACTTGCAAGATAGTGTAAGCGATCAAGAGGAGGACAGCGACCAAGACTCTTATGACCAAGATATGGACTACATGCCAGGAGACAGCGACAGCGAGGACGACACATGGGATCGAGGGTTGGTCGTAGCCGAAATGTGCAGCAGATGGGGCTGGACCCTGGAGGATGTATTGGAGACTCTGGAACAGCCGGGCCTGTGCGGAAGACGTAAGTGCTCGCGGGAGAAGGGTATCTTACGTGCGTGATAGCCTCACGCCGTCGGCTACTAGTAGTACGACGGACGTTGACAGGGATGTCTCCTCGCCATGCCGTGCATAGCGGAAAATCGACTGGTTCTCGTGATCAGTACATGATAACTTATTTATTTATTGACATCCACGCGACTTACGCACCTACTGATGATATAATTCATGCATTAGCCCGTTTTCATAAATCTGCTGTGGCATACAACTAGCGAATGCGTGGCCGCGTCCGCGTCAAACTTGCTGCAAAAAAAAAAAGAAAGTAAAAGGAAAGACATGCCACAGCTTCCTTTGAGCGCTCTTCCCCTTTTGGCAGGGAGGATCAGGCGAGGATTTGTTCGAGTCAATGTGGCGAGGGCGTCCGATGGCCGATGTCGGCCGTCGAATGCGCGGGGCACTTCTCTCATTTCCGTTGCAAGACCAAGAGCAGAGAGATGACTCGATGTCGGCACCTTTTTGAAGGAGTTCTGACTGTCACCTCGCTGCTCCAGGCAGGCGCCAAGGCCGTCGAAAGAGGGGTAGCAGAGGTTCCTTGAACAAGTGAGCCGGCCCACCGATTTGGTTTGGTGTGATGAATCACCCCTGGAGGGCCAGTCCTTAGTGCCGATTAGTAAGGAGTCAGCCTGCTTATCGTGCGGGTGCGTGTAGTCTGAACACTATGCGGCTGTCAGCGAGCAGGCTGCCTGCGACACTACACGGTTAGCCAGCCTCCGATCAGCCTCCAGCACGAACTTCATCTTCTACTCGTGGTCATGCCACAGGGATTCGTGCATGGCCCAGGCCACTCCTCTCCCGAAACGTGCGGCAGCAGCAGGGCAGCGGAAACGACAAACGAATCCTCACCCAGGGCAAGCTTGGTAGAGCGCTCGATTAATGTCTTTTGTGTTTGTGATCGAATGTAAAGTTGACTTGCCTCGCGTCGTTGCCATCTTTACCATGTCAGTCGTGTTCGAGTATTTCAAAACTGTTCCGGTTCACCAAACGCGCGGTTAGCGAGGCCGATGAACAGAAGGCCTGTTTTGGTCGGACCTTTTTCGATCCGCGTACGAAGAGCGGGGCGTTGATGTGATCAAGTAAAGGTGTAGACCAGAAACAGCGGAAGGATCAGGTCGGAGCCCCAGAAAGTGTGATACCTGAACGCCCCGGGCGCTTTGAAGAGCGCAGCCAAAGTTGAAATGTGAACCCAGGTGGAAGCGCCGTACGCGATGGTCCCCCGCTCGGCCCAACGCTCTCGTGGTAAGAGCGCCAATAACATACGACAGTAAACTTCGAATCACGGAAGAAATCCCGTTTCCACGTGAGAGCGCAAGGCACGGCGATTTTTTCCCAGTTGCAAGTTTTGCGCAGCAGCGGCACGAAACCGGTCGGATGAGGGCAGGCCCCGTGTCTCACGGGCTGCCGGTCCCAGAAAACTCTCGAGGCTTGGCTTGCACTTTGTCCAAAACTCGAGCCGCGCGCGGGGGGAGTCGCACGATGGCATCGGGTCGGCCTTTCAACACAAGGACGCTCGAGAACCAATCCCACGAGCTGCACCCGACCGACCGCGTCGAGACGAACGCGCAGAAATTGAGAGGTTGGCGGGCCTTCGCGTGCAACCGCCAAAACCTGTTCGGCTAGCGCTTTTCTTTAACGATGGAAGTCCCGGACGGACAGACGAGAACATTCGCCAATACGAGGCGGTTGAAGTCAAATAGCTTCCCCCCCCTTGCTTCTGTCCGCGTACTTTGTCGAGCGTCTTTAGGATGGACAGGTGGGAACGCGGGAGAAGCAAATCGATGATTAGCGTTCATGCCCCACACTGGCACTCGGACTTTGTAGCCAGCGAAAATAGGCATATAGAGGGACCATTCGGAGCGACCCCGAGGAGAAGGCCCTGTCAAGGAAAGCAGGCATGGAAGAAAAAAGAGGTTGCCCTGACTCTCCGCAGCATTTGCTGATGGTCACTGGCAAGGCCCCGGCCAGTTTGTGGACCCGTATAACCCTATTCGGACGGCGCATGCCATCTTGCCCCAAATTCAGACAGTTAATCGGCGATGATGCTGGGAGCTCTCATTTACAACATAGCCTAAACCACAGCAATAAATCAATTGTTCGGGGTTCGAAATGCAACTCTCCCCAAGACTTGGGTGCCGAATAATGAGGTGAACGTTCCGGTGGAAATTGCCAGTGTTCGGTTTGGAAAGCTGATATGACAGTCGCGCCGACTCGGATCTTTAATCTGTAATGACATGAGAACCTTGCAAGAATAACGGCCCAAGAAGTGAGACGTTCAGTATTTGCGCGCTTAGGCTGCTCCTCGGGAACGAGTCTCACGATCACGATGGGTGGGGCCATGGGCATCGGAAGAAGCCGAACGCTTCTTGTTTGCAAACAACCAGTCGCGATCAAGCAAGGTACGACTCCATGTGGATCTCGCTAGGAAATAATACTCGATCTGTTCGAATTCATTTCCCCCTAGTGTTCTTATTCGAAATATGACGTAGTCATAAAAGAAGCTTCTGTCCCAACAACACGAGGCTACCCAGCGGCTTCAACTGTAGTTGCTGCGTTCAGGTCGGAAAATCCTGCGAGGCATGTTTAAGACTGCAGCGAAGATGCCCAGCCAGGGGACCGCCCCTTGAATCGAGACCGTGGCGACGCGTCTTGAGCGCATATTTCCATAAGGCTCGGAGCAGACTCCCGCTACGAACCAGCCATGACGCGTTAAATGAATGGATTTTTTTAATTGCCGGTGAAAACCGAGGTGCGAGGAACTAGGGACTCGGCCAACTGCGTCACTCTGGGATACTGCTGAACGTCTCAGCAGGAATTCGTCCATGTAATCAAGGCAGAGCAATGGATCCGTCAGATCATGTTTCATGTGATAAGTTTGACAAGTTGTAGTTGTTGAGGCTTTGCATTCGCTCCATTGTGGGGCAGATAAAGCCAGACTGGGCTAGGAACGTGATTTGCTCAAAGACTCATCCGGAACACACTTCCGGGATGGCCCACGCTTCCCATGGCGCGTATGCATCTTGGTGTAGGTGATTCCGTTGTCCCAAGAAGTAAGTGTGGGATGAAAATTTGTCTGGGATCTAGAGTCGCCGTGTTATCTGGTCATGCGCTATTCATGACAGGCCATTAGAGCGGTTCTGGGAAGTTTGCTGCACTTGAACGGTCCTTCCATGGCTATTGAAGTTCTGGTTTTTGGATGGACACGCAACTACGCTTGTGGGTCGTGGCTATCGACTTGGGGCTGTTCGGTTCCAAACTTCCAATCTAGGGCTCAGAACAATATGCAAGTTTGTAACCCCAAGTAGGAAGATGGGTCTCTGGACGTGGTTGGCGAAGGCTCAACCTCCCTTCCATGCAGCATTGGCATCAGAGTCGTGATACACTCTACAAGGCATTACGCGGTACCCTCTTATGTGACTGACGATATCTACCTGTTGTGCTGCACGACCCGTGAACGTTAAGGTCCTAGGGACGTCCAAGGCCGGCCTTTCAGCTTTCCGTTCCAAAGACTCCCCTCCCATAGCAGATGGTTGAGTCTCAAGGCCAACTCTGAATTTATTGGTTTACCTTAAAGGGCTATACTCCTGTTACTCCTTCTATCTGTGTACTCTCCCTCTCACTTTCTGCATACAACATACCCTGCCAAAGATCCTTCATGTAAGCCTATTATCTTACCTCCCAGCCTTTCCACTTGAAGCATGGAAAGTCTATGGGCAACAACTTCGAAATGTATGACAATACCAAGTCTAGCACTGCCAATGACCATCCACTATACCTGTTACAATATTTTCCTTTTACGTTTACTTCTTACCTTTTACTATGGACTGCTTCCTGCGTACGTCCCTTTACTTACTGGTCTCGTGATCTCTTACAACTTGTGATCCCTTCTGTGTTATCATGTGATCCATACATGTCCAGGTAACACTGGATTGCTGTTACTTTCCCTTTGTTTGGTTCTCTTTCCTTTTATACTTACTTCACAAGTTTGACTGTGCAATGCTGCGCACTTACTGTGCAGCACAGTCACTTGGTTCTGACTCATTTGTGGCCTCATTTCTATGACTCCTACTTATTATGACTCCTACTATACTAGTAGCACAGTCAAAGCACAGCTACTGCTGTGCTTCTCCTGTATATATAAGCTCAGTACTTTGTGACCAAAGCCCTAAGCTTGGTCTCTTGTAGAATCCAACCTACTCTTCTCCAAACATATTCACCTGCAACCCACACAACATCTAAACCTCAAACCACATCCACCTCTCCATTTCATCAACTCTTCACACACACAAACCATCTACCATCTACTCTTTGTCTTCCCTTTCCTCTCCTAAGAGTCTCTCTTCACTCTACTGAGAAGAGCTCTCCTTCTTCAAGACATACCTTCCTCTCTCTCTCTGCATGTTCAAGGTCTACAATGGACTTGAACACATATAGCTAGTGGAACCAGCCCTAGTCTATCCCATTACAAACTTACCCTAGCTTCTCAATGGACCAAGTTGTACTAGGAAGGGTCTATTGGCCATAACCTGTTTAGCATAAAACACTTCGACCGCTGCAGGGATCCTTATTCTTTACAATAGGAACCAGCCTGTTCATCAAACACATCCTACTATCAACTCAACTTCAGGCTTGAGAACTGACACAGCTCGTTACCATGACAATACCAGAGATGTGCATTAGCATGCATTTCTCACCACACTCACCACCACCCATCTGGCTGCCAGGTGCTAGATATGGCATCACCTGCTACACTCCAGTACCACCAACTACATCTTTCCAAAACAACAACAGGGAATCACTAGCAATGAATGTGGATGACTGTAGACTGAGAGTGGACTGATGGACAAAGGTGAGAAGAGAGATGAAATCAATCTGCGGTCCCATCCAGCCAGCCTCAGAACCATTTGCCAGCCCACCCTAGGTCAACCCCTCCCTGACAAGTCAGGTGATGATACAGTGACCCAAAAAACTGTTCAAATGTTTTGTACATTTTCATTGTATTAACCATATCTAGAGAACCACTGCAGCTGATAACATGCTAGTGGGCTTGTTTTAAAGCTCTACATCATAGCTTTGTAATGAGATACTATATATACTATGAACATAATTATGTAAGAAAATATAAGGAATTTCTTCCAGTATATCCATTTGAACAGTTTTTTTGCCTTAGTATCTAAATAGCATATATGCCAAAAATTAGTAGTTTGTGTATCCTCCATTTGCTTTGAACACCTCTTCCACCCTCTTAGGCATACTTTCTATCAAATTCTACACAACAGTTTGATCAATGGCCTCCCATTCCAGCTGTGTGTGCTCCCAAAGTTCATTGATTCCCTTAGGGGATGTTGGATAAGCTGCAAGCTTCTTTTTGAGATGAGCCCAAAGATGCTCAATAGGATTGAGGTCTGGGGATTGAGCTGGCCAGTCCATGACCTGAATTCTGTGGTCTTGGAACCAAGATGTAGCAAGCCTGCTCTTGTGGATAGAGGCATTGTCCTGTTGAAAGAGGGTATCTTTGCATTTCTTCTTGAAATACTTGATAGATGCAAGTAGTTCATCCTCCAAAATGCTGAAATAAAGTTCAGCATCCATCCTTCCATCAATCTTTGCTGCATGCCCAACTCCTTCCCAAGACATGCAGCCCCACAACATTAAGGAACCTCCTCCATGTTTGACTGTTGGCTGAACAAGGCATTCAGAAAGGTGCTCTCCTCTTTTTTTCCAAGCCCATTTCTTGCCATCTGAGCCCATATGATTGATGTCAAGACTCACTGTTGAACTATCCAGTTCAAGAGCGAGGGATAAGCTTGAAGACGAGTCAATAGACGTCCAAGACAGCAGTGGGCAAGAAGTAGAGTCCAGAGTAGTAACAGATACCAGAGAGGTATTGTTACTGTGAGAGTCGAGCAATCACGCAGGGAAGAGGCCAGGGTAGTCACAAGGGGATGGTCCTTAAAGGAGTATCCCAGGGATGGAGAGTGCCGTAAACAAATGGACAGTCTGAGGACTGTCCGCTACTTTATTGAGCGCTTATATACTACAAGAGAACTGCTAAATAGAGTACAAGTCATAACCTTGTTATCAAGCACAATAGAGTGATGAGTAAGAAGTCGGAGGACGCTTACTGAGCATGCTCAGTCATGCTCAGTAAGCTGCTGAGTAAGAAGGCTCTTCTTGATGAGTAAGAGCTTCCATTGTCCACGTGTTCACTGCTTTAGTGCACGTGCAAGCACCTGATTCATTTCCTGTTAGTTAGTTTAGGGCCAGGTCGTTTGAGGACTTGTAGTTTGGTTAGGGAATAGTGTCGTTTTATAAGGCCCTTATATAGTTTTATTAGGGTCCTTAGAGTCGACCCTAATACTTCTATTAAGGTCCTTAGTATTGCCTTATAGTTCGTTCTATAGTTATTAGAGTTGGTCTAATAACGCGTTGTAGGACCTTTGATACTAGGTTAGTGCCTATTGTAGAGCTCCTAGGGTTGTTCCAAAGGGTCCTTAGGAAGGCCCTAATATTGTCTTTTGTTGCTAGAAGGGTTGCCTTTAAGTGGGGCTTGCTGTATGTCGATTGTGCCGAGAATCGCTTGCGCAACAATGCACGCGTGATATTGTGGACACCTCTACTCACCCCTTTTGCTCGTGTGAACAGGGTGACACCATAGAGGCTGGGTTTCCTCCTATAAGGAAGGGTCCTTCAAGGGCCCTCTCCGGAGAATGGTTCATGACAATTGATTTTGGTTTCATCTGACCAAATTACCCTCTTCCAGTCCTCCACAGTCCAGTATAGGTACTTTTCTGCAAAGTCCTTTCTGGCCCTATAATGACTTGGTTTAAGGTAAGGCCTCTTCTTCTTTGTAACTGCCTTCAAGCCTGCCTTATTAAGGTAGTTTTGAATGGTCTGATTGGAGATAGTGGACTCTTTGATGACCTCCAACCTTCTAGAAACCTGAGGAGCAGTATCTGCTTCTCCAGAGCTAAGAAGGTGTGTGGCATAGCAGATGTCAAGGTTAGAGAGCTTGGAAGGACGACCTCCAGAGGACTTTGGAAGGTCAGGAAGGTATTTCTAGCAAATTTTGGTGATTGAACTAATGCTTCTGTGTGCTGCCTTGGCAATGTTATGGACCGAATGGTTGGCCTGGAGAAGGGAGATGATGTAGTTGACTTCACGATGTTGTTGGTGAAGAAGCAGCTATTTTGGCTTATTTGCACATGGTTTGAGTTTATTATAGGTCACATGACCTCCATGTTCAATTTTAGCCCTCTGGGGAAAGAATATGAATCTTAATCTGAGAAATAATGAATTCACACTGGTTGGAAAATCAACTTATGTGAATGACAAAACTGTAACATTTTGAAAAACAAAATTTATTATTTTCATACAAATTTGTAGCAAACAATTTGTGAAAAATAATTTTATATTTTGTTACAATAAATTCCTGTTACAAAATGATGAAATAAGTAAATAGTATTGACAAGATTTTAGGACATACATTATATTAAAATAGTTTTAACTTATTTTAAAATTTTGGGTGAAACAAAATTGTGAAAAAATCAAAACTGCAAAATTTGGGTTTATGAAAAAGGTGAAATAAAAATTGTGAAATTTTTGAAATATTTGAAAAAGTTTTGTGACTTGAATAAAGATGTTAGGGAGATAAAGTTTTGTTATAATCATTGATGAGAACAAAATCTAGCCCTATAGAAAACATAATGTTATCATTTTTAATGAAGAAAATTTTTGAATACATTCACAATTTTGTTAAAGGTAAAATTTTGACAAAACAGAATATGAAATTCCAAAGTTGTTTCATCATTTTGTCATTGGAATAAGATGTCAGGGAGATAAAGTTTTGTTATAATCATTCATGACAACAAAATCTAGCATTTTAGAAAACATAATGTTCAACATTTTTCATGCAGAAAATGTTTGAATACATTCACAATTTTGTCAAAGGAAAAATTGTGACAAAACTGAATATGAAATCCTAAAGATGTTTCATCATTTTGTTTATGACATTTAGATATATTATGGTCAATTCTGAATGATGCTGGACATATATACACCACAAAAAGAGGCCATAAAGTTGTGTCACTTGTGCTGTCGTGGCTCTACTCAAACTTTATGGCCTCTTTTTGTGGTGTATATATGTCCAGCATCATTCAGAATTGACCATAATATATCTAAATGTCATAAACAAAATGATGAAACATCTTTAGGATTTCATATTCAGTTTTGTCACAATTTTTCCTTTGACAAAATTGTGAATGTATTCAAACATTTTCTGCATGAAAAATGTTAACATTATGTTTTCTAAAATGCTAGATTTTGTTGTCATGAATGATTATAACAAAACTTTATCTCCCTGACATCTTCATTCCAATGACAAAATGATGAAACAACTTTGGGATTTCATATTCTGTTTTGTCAAAATTTTACCTTTAACAAAATTGTGAATGTATTCAAAAATTTTCTTCATTAAAAATGATAACATTATGTTTTCTATAGGGCTAGATTTTGTTCTCATCAATGATTATAACAAAACCTTATCTCCCTAACATCTTTATACAAGTCACAAAACTTTTTCAAAATATTTCAAAAATTTCACAATTTTTATTCCACCTTTTTCATAAACCCAAATTTTGCAGTTTTGATTTTTTCACAATTTTGTTTCACCCAAAATTTTAAAATAAGTTAAAATTATTTTAATATAATGTATGTCCTAAAATCTTGTCAATACTATTTACTTATTTCATCATTTTGTAACAGGAATTTATTGTAACAAAATATAAAATTATTTTTCACAAATTGTTTGCTACAAATTTGAATGAAAATAATAAATTTTGTTTTTCAAAATGTTACAGTTTTGTCATTCACATAAGTTGATTTCCCAACCAGTCACTAACCAAGGCCAAAAAACTGTTCAAATGGATACACTGGAAGAAACACCTCATATCTTCTTACATAATTATGTTCATAGTATATATAGTATATTATTACAAAGCTATGATGTAGAGCTTTACAACAAGCCCACTAACATGTTATCAGCTGCAGTGGTTCTCTAGATATGGTTAATACAATGAAAATGTACAAAACATTTGAACAGTTTTTTGGGTCAGTGTACATGGTCACATGATATTCAAAGAAAAGTGTTGATGTCTGACATCGAACATATGGAGACAAACAATTTGTAATGGGTACCTTTGATCATGTCACAGCCATTCCCATAATGGCAGACAGACCAAATGCAATCCACCCAGCAGGTTGTGACACAACCACATGATATACAAACAGAGACAAACAATCTTTGTTGATCATGTCTCAGCCATTCCTGCCAGGCCATAATGACAGACAGATGTTCGTGTTGATGTTGCTGCTCTCATTTTTGTGTGCACTGCTGCTCAAGTGTTACAGAGTGGTTTGGGGTCTGAAGATTGCTGAACACCCAAACTATGGACTGGATTGTTTGTGTTGCTTGTATGTCAGATCTTGGCCATTTCAGTTCTTTGCTATGGTGTTCAGAGTGCATTGATTGTATCTTTCTGAAGATGTATTGAGGAAGCAATGATTCACATTGCTTCTGTTCCAAATGCGTGGTACTACAGTGTACATCAATTTCCTGATTAG
The DNA here is from genome assembly GCA_025769875.1 of Russula earlei. Taxonomy (NCBI): domain Eukaryota; kingdom Fungi; phylum Basidiomycota; class Agaricomycetes; order Russulales; family Russulaceae; genus Russula; species Russula earlei. The sequence goes on along the minus strand of JAGFNK010000717.1, from coordinate 2,198 downwards.
GGAAGTACTTATTGCTTCCCTTGACACCGAGTTGTTTACTATGGAAGCACTTATTGCTTTCAACACCAAGATTGTTTACAGTGAAAGCAACTATTGCTTTCAGATGCCACCCTCACTTCCTATACAACTTACTGGTACTGCAGTAGCAAGAACTTTATCTTTAAGGGCCATATAAGGCCCCCTGTTTGCAGCAGTTGAGCCTTAAGCTCAACTTAGTTTGCCAATCCCAAACAGTTGACTCCTACCCCATTTGCAGAGCCCCTCTCATCTTGTTGACATACTCTCTGTTACAAACCAAGGCCAGGTCCTGGCCATATATTGTCCTATTTCACTCAAGAGAGGCCTCTCTCACTTTGCATTGCCACACACTTCTGTTTCTTGGGCTTTTCCTCCTGCGGTGCAAGATATCACTATTGCAAAGGCACTATAACATGACCAGGCACCCATTTCCTAATTGGGTAATCATCACGTGGCAGCCACATGGCCACTCAGCCACCAAGAACCCAAAACAATGGCATGAACTCCTATAAACTGTTGCATAACTCATATGATGTCATCTAGGCTCCAATGACATCATGGCTGACTGAGCAACTCTGTTGTGAACTAAGGCCATGCCTTGGCCATATATTGTCCTGTTAATAACTCAACAAAGCCCTTTTGCTTTGCACCCTCTACCCATCTCTGTTCCCAATCAATTTCCCTCCTAACAAGCATACATTGCAAAGGACCCTGGTTTCCAATCCCTTGGACTCGCTAAAGAACACTCTCCTTCCTATTGGAGTAACTCACCATGTGCTGGTCACATGACCATTCAGCCACTTGCTACTGAAACACTGGAAGGACTCCTAGACCTCTTGGACAATCTACATGACATCATGAAGTGCCACTGACATCATAGCTGACTGAGCAACTCCACCATGACATCATATGCTCACCAAGCATTCCACAATGATGTCATTATGATATCATTGCTCCATTGTCTCCCTAATCATCCTGAGTCACCCATAGGTCTGACACAATGTGTTTATGCCCTTAGAATCTGATTGGAGTGGTCCAAAGAGTCTGAGTTATTCTCTGTAGTTTGTACTCAGACTTGTAACTAGTATATAAGCCCCAATGTAGCATGGCAGTCATCAGACTGTCCATTTGTGATACTCTCCTTTTCCTGGGTACTCCCCCACGACTGCTCAGTTTAAAGACTTCCCTTGCCTCCAAGGTACTCTTCAATGACCACCTTGTTTAAAGCCCCTTCACTGCACTGGCCTCTAACCTTTGCCTCTGCCTCCAGTTACACATACCAGTCCCCATCTGGTACATTCTAGTCATTTGGCTCGTCCTCTTGTTCAACGCCGCCTATGCTGCATATCATCTGTTCCAACCCTTGCCCACCTGCTCCTGAGTCCTTAAGGATCAGCAGTACATGTCTTGACATCTGGATGGTCTCTCATCATTCCTGTATTAACCAGCCAATGCTCAAGTGTCTACTCCCAACTCTCCCACTCTTGTCAACACCTCCCTGCACCTCCCTTCTCCTCTCCAGCCCACTCCACGCACTGCCCTTCACCTCCTCACTGAAGACCTCAGTCCGGTCGACACATCGTCACCCCTCAGCATCCTATACTCCCCAGAGGCTCCCCCACCATCTCCTACCACTGCCCAGCCTATCCCAGGTGACTTCGTCCCTGTTGGCACTCCCCCACCAGCACAAGACGAACAACAGCAAGTGGACTGTCCTCCCTTGCCAGAAGGTTTCCTCAATCGTCCCCCCCTGCTCAGCATTCATTTCCACCTGCACCAGTACTTTGTTCTCCCCACCACCAACCACTCCCGCAAGCAGTGGTGACCCCTCCATGACTTAAATCATCAAGACTATTTGTTATGCATCCCTACCATAGACCAACTAACTCATCGCACCTCACCGACACCTTCACCACTGTGTTTTGTGCATGCATCATCCACACTTTTGCAGTGGAACCCTCCAACACTGCCCTTGCCACCCATATAACCTCACCCCCTTTGGCATTTGCTCTAACATCAGGGTATATGCCCTGGACATGGACTTCCCCCTCGGACATATTGCCTACATTTTTAATATGTCATTGTTTAGGAAGCTCCTTACCTTACCTGCCACTTACAATCCTGCTTATGAAGGGTCCTTTTGCTTGTCTATTGTACATGATTTTCTGGATGAACGCTTA
>JAGFNK010000716.1:0-24298 GCA_025769875.1 Russula earlei | reverse complement strand
AAAACCAGGGATCGCCCGACGCAATTCTGGCATTTATCGACTTACTCCCCCAAGAACTACAAGCCCTAAAAGAATACTTAGACGAACATTTGAAAAGAGGCACAATCCGACCATCAAAAGCAGCTATTGCCAGCCCATTCTTCTTTGTAGAAAAGAAGGAGTGAGGAAATCTACGACCAGTGCAAGACTACAGAGCCCTGAAACAGCAACTGTCAAAGACGCGTATCCACTACCCTTGATTCCTGAATTAATTGACAAACTCCAAGGAGCCCAATACTTTACCAAGTGTTGACGTACGATGGGGATATAACAACATTCGCCTCAGAGAAGGCGATGAACACCCTCGCAGCATTCAAGACACCATTAGGACTCTTGAACCATTGATAATGACATTTGGTCTCTGCAACGCCCCAGCCCTTTCCAACGCTTTATGAACACCATCCTAGCAAAATCATTGCCACTGAACGAGTGGTTTGTTTATCTAGATATGATATACTAATCATGGCGCAAACCTTGAACGAACTAGACGACTGGACACATAGGTCCTAAAACACTCCAAGACCACGACTTATACTTGAAACCAGAGAAATGTGCTTTCCGACAACCTCTATTAGTTACCTAGGCATCAATATCTCCCAAGGACGAATATCCATGGACCAAGACAAGTTAATAGGCATTACAAAGTGGCCTACTCCGACCAATGTTACGGAAGTACAAGCATTTCTAGGATTCTGCAACTTCTATCGACGATTTATCCACCAATACTCTCGAATAGCACGTTCCTTGTTTAAACTTAACAAAGAAAGAAACCCCTTCAAGTGGGAAGACGATGAAGAACAAGCATTTCAGAAATTAATCCAAGCATTCACAACGGCCCCAATCCTCATGTTACCTAACCACACGAAACCCTTTCGACTCATCTGCGATGCAAGGGACTTTGCCGTCAGTGCAATCTTGGAACAACCCGATGAATTTAACAGATATCACCCAGGCCTATTTCTGAAATCCTTGGACCCCGCACAACGAAATTACATGATGATCTACGATAAAGAACTCTTGCTATCGTCTTATCCCTCTGGCACTTCCGACACTACCTTGAAGGCGCTACACACCCCATTGATCTATGGACAGACCACAATAACTTGACATACTTCATGACAAAACAAAAACTCACGAGACAACAAGCCGATGGGCACTCCTCCTCAGCAATTTCGACTTCACCATCACCCACCACCCAGGAACTATGAACAAAGCAGACGGTCTGTCCAGGCGGCCAGACTTTAAAGAGGGGATACAAAACGAAAATGATGGAAAGGTGCTCCTAGATGTTAATTTTTTAAAATTAGAGCAACACGCACCTCTGCTACAGAACCAATCAGCGACCAGGAACTTCGACAACAACTACGATCTAGCAAGACTATGACCCAGAAGTTCTAACGCATTAGCAATCATTATAAAGAATGGACCAAGGCAACTATCCAAAGGCTTACAGGACTGGAACCTTGAAGATGGACTAATACTATTCAAAGGAAAAGTCTATATCCCAAACAACGACACCCTAAGAAAAGAAAATTCTAAAACTACACCACGACTCCCTTGCCACTGGGCATCCTGGCCAATGGAAAACTTATGACTAATCAGCCGAAACTATTGGTGGCCAGGAATGCTAACTTATGTCAAAAGTTATGTAGATGGTTGTGCAATTTGCCAAAGTACCAAGAACCGTCCAGAAGACCAGAAACACCCCTTGTACCGATTAACCAGCTGGAGAAGTATGGAAAAGCATTACTATGGACTTTATCACAGACCTACCGATTTCACAAGGCTTCGACAGCCTCCTAGTCATGGTAGATCGATTCAGTAAAGCAATAATCATTACCCCTTGCCACAAGACAATCACAGCAGACGAAACAGCGACACTAATCATGAACAATGTTCTGGAGAAGAATAGGGCTCCCAACACAAATAATATCGGACAGAGGCCCTCAGTTCGCAGCAAAAGTCACTCAAGAACTATGGAAGAAGTTAAATGTCAAAGTATCATTAAGCACAGCATACCCACCCACAGACAGATGGAGAAACAGAACGAGTTAACCAAGAACTAGAACAATACCTACGAATATTTTGCAACCATCAAGCAGACAATTGGGCAGAACTAGTTCCCTTTATGGAGTTCGCACATAATGCCAGAAACACAGTAGTGCTACGAACAAACCCCCGTTTGAAGTCTGGTATGGCTTTAACCCAACATTTGCTCCGCCCCTTGCCTTTACATCAAAGTTCCCTTCGATCCAAGAAAGACTATCAAGATTAAAACCAACTCAGAGAAGAAGTAGCTGCCTCCCTGAACCGAGCAACAGAAATCATGAAGCAATCAGGACCTCAATCCTCCACATTTCGTTTTAAAAAGGGGATCAAGTATGGGAAGCTACGAATCTACGAACCACTCACCAAAAGCAAAACTAGCCCCTCGACGCTATGGGCCATTCAAAGTCACCACTGCCTATCCAGTAAATGTTCACCTCGAGCTACCAAAGTCTTGGAAGATACACCCGGTTTTTCACCACTCCCTGATTAAACCTTACAAAGAAACCATTGCCCATGGTCCTAACTTTTCAAACCCGCCACCAATATAGTCAAAGGTGAAGAACAATATGAAGTAGAACAGATCCTAAACTCTCGGCTCTCCCCAAACCAAAAGGAATCCAATACCTAGTTAAATGGAAAGGGTAACACGGTTGCAGAAAATACTTGGGAGCCAGCATCTAACCTATCAAGAGTGCAATCACTTGTTAAAGACTTCCATCGGAAATATCCGAAGGCGCTTAGAACAATTCCCACCAGGAGTAACCCCTAAACCAACAACTCTCATCATGACCTCTGTCGATGACTACCTTTATCCTTGTTACCAACGAACTTCTCAGAGAACCCCTGCGACCACATGCACCCAATCGACCACAGCCATCCCAAAGCAAATCATAGAACAAGGGAGAACTCCCCACGAACAAACAGACTTCGACTTTTCATATGCAAACTACTCCACCTTCCAAAGAAACGAATCCCTACTGTTGCAGGAGCACAAGTCTATAAAGAGGGATGAATGTTACGAACCAAGGCCAAATCCTGGCCAAAGATTGTCCTATTTTACTCAAGAAGAACCCTCTCTCACTTTGCATTGCCGACTCCCTTCCATTTTCTGGGCTATCCCCCCTGCGGTACAAGATATTGCTATTGCAAAGGCACTATAACACGACCAGGCACCAGTTTCCTAATCGGGTAATCATCGCGTGGCAGCCACATGGCCACTCAGCCACCATGAACCCGAAACAGCGGCACAAACTCTTAGAAACTGTTGCATAAATCATCTGACGTCATCAAGGCTCCATGACATCATGGCTGACTGAGCGACTCCACAGTGACCTCATAGACTCACTAAGCGCTCCACAGTGACATCATAATGATGTCATCACTCCACAATGATCAGTAATGCGCTCAGTAAGCCTGAAAGTTGACACAAGCAAGTTTATGCCTCTGTAGTCCTATTGGATGGTACCAAAGAGTCTAGAATAGTCCCAGTGCTTTGTAATCGACCCTGTATACTGTATATAAGCCCCAATGAAGCATGGCAGGTCGTCAGACTGTCCATTTGTGATACTCTCCACTTCCTGGGTACTCCCCTGCGACTGCTCAGTCTAAAGACTTCCCTCGTCTTCAAGGTACTCTTCAACGACCGCCTTGTTCAAAGTTCCTCGCTGCAACTGGCCTCTACTCTTCGCCTCTGCCTCCTGCAACACGTACCAGTCCCCATCTGGTATCTTCTAGTCGTTTGGCTCGTCCTCCTGTTCAATGCTGTTTACGCCGCGTACCATCTGTTCCGACCCCTGCCCACCTGCTCCTGAGTCCTTAGTGATCAGCAGTACGTGTCTTGACAGCAGAAGGAGCTGGAAGGCAGCCTTCAAGACACCATATGGAACATACCTGCCCAACATCATGTATTTTGGGCTCAAGAACACGCCAGCCTTCTTTACTAGGCTGATGAGAAGAGACTTCAGTGACTGGCTGGACCGATGGGCAGAATACACGGTCAACTATTTGGATGACTTTGGAATTGCCACAGGGGACAGTCCAGAACAACTAGAAATCCATGAGCAATGTGTCAACGAACTACTCACACTGATGCAGAAGAAGTCATACTTCCTGAAACCCCAGAAGTGCCAATTCATGGTGCGAAAACTAACCATGCTAGGATGGGACATAGACGAAGGGAAGATGAAGATTGAGGCCTCCAAAGTCCGAGGAATCACGGACTGGCCTCAGGAAATCAAGGACGTACACGAAGTGCGCAAAGTCATGGGAGTCCTCAGTTACAATAGGGCTTTCATTTGAGGATTCAGTCAGATTGCTCGACCCATTATTGCCTTGACAAAGAAAGGGGTGCCATTTGAATGGACCCAAGAATGCAAAGATGCTCTGGAACGACTTATCCAGATATTATCTTCTGACCCTGTCCTGCTCCATCCTGATGAGGAGTGACCCTTTGAACTGGAAGTAGATGCGTCCAATTATGCCATTGGAGCAGTATTATTCCAGAAGGACGAACAAGGAAAGAGGAGGCCAATAGGTTACTTTTCAGCAGCCTTGAAACAAGCAGAAAAGAACTATGACATATGGGACAAAGAGATCTTAGCCATGGTGCGAGCCTTGAAACACTGGCGACACCTGCTCATGGGAGCAAAGCATAAGGTCGTGGTCTATACAGACCATGCAAACCTGTTGCATTACAGACACCCTCAGCGAATAAATGGTCAAGTGGCAAGATACATTACCTTCTTGGCAGATTTCGACTTAGAATTGAAACATCAGGCGGGGGCAAGGAATAAAGCAGATGCCCTGTCAAGGAGACCTGACCTTGACGATGACAAGGGGATAAAGAAGAAGTGGTCGCACTACCTGACCATCTTTTTATTCGAGTAATGCACACTACTGCATTGGAAGAATGGATAAAGAACCACAAGGGGAAGAAAGACACCGATTAAGTTACTTGATTGGGTACAGAGACACCGACTGGAGAAGCGACATAACTTATGGTGGAAGAATGAAGCCTTGGTGGTTACAGGCGACGAAGGAACCCACAGGACGTTACTGGAACAGTATCATGACAGTCCCACAGCAGGACACCCAGGAAAAGCTAAAACATTACTGGGAATGATGCGATACTACTGGTGGCCCACCATAAGAACGCTTTGTCGATCAATATGTGGAAGGATGCGCAATTTGCCAAAGTAACAAGTCAAACACTCATCCAAATCGACCTCCCTTGTATCCCATTCTACCGGAAGAAGGGGCTACTCCCTTCTCGACTGTCAGCATGGACTTTGTGGTCAAATTGCCGAAGTCGAAGGGATGCGACAGTATATTGACTGTCACTGACCACAATTGTACTAAAGGCATCATCTTGCTTCCTTGCAAAGAAGAAATGGATGCAGAAGAGCTAGCACAGCTCTACAAGGACAGAATATTCCCATTTGTGGGAGTACCAAGCAAGATCATATCCAATCAAGATAAACTAATAAGTTCCAAGTTCATTAGGGAACTTTGCGACCAGCTGCATATCAAACAGAATATCAGCACTGCCTACCATCCCCAGACAGATGGACAATCAGAAAGAACGAATCAGACGATGGAAACATCGCTAAGAATCTTTTGCAACCACCAACAAGATGATTGGGTGGATTGGCTGCCTCTGGTGCAATACACGATGAATTCTAACGTTTCAGAGACAACCAGACAATCCCCTTTCTTCTTATGGATGGGCTTTATGCCCAAGGCACACCAGCCAAATTGGGGAAGCAAGATACCAAGAATAGACAATTGGAAAGTCCGGATCCAGGAAGCAAGATCACAGGCACAAGAAGCGATGAAGATCACTTCCCTAATGTGGAAGCGAAGAAGTAGTTTCCAACCTTATCAGAAAGGAGAAAGGGTATGGCTCAACAGCACCAACCTAAAAATGACACATCCTACAGTGAAACTATGCCCAAAACAATATGGGCCCTTTGAAATCACGGAGGTGATTAGTCCGGTGACATACAGATTGGATCTCCCTAGCCGCTGGAGGATCCATAACGCGTTTCATGCCTCCTTATTGACACCTTACAAGGAAACTGAGGAGCATGGGGCCAACTACACCAATCCAGAAGCAGAATTGGTGGAAGGAGAAGAGGAATATGAAGTAGCAACAATTTTAGGTTCAAGACGAACTGGAAGGAGGAAACAACTGGAGTATCAAGTCCGGTGGGAAGGGTACTCCAAAGCCCATGACTCTTGGGAGCCAGTAGAGAACATCAAAGCATCTAGACTAATAGAGGAATATCACAGAAAGCGTTACAACCATTTTCCTTTACGTTTACCTCTTACCTTTTTTGCTATGGACTGCTTGCTTTCATACGTCCCTTTACTTACTGGTCTCATGATCTCTTATGTCTTGTGATCCCTTCTGTGTTATCATGTGATCCATACACATCCAGGTAACACTGGATTGCTGTTACTTTCCCTTTGTTTGGTTCTCTTTCCATTTATATTCACTTCTTAGTTTCGACTGTGCAATGCTGCGCACCTACTGTGCAGCACAGTTACTTTGTTCTGACTCATTCGTGGCCTCATTCCTATGACTCCTACTTATTATGACTCCTACTATACTAGTAGCACAGTCAAAGCACAGCTATTGCTGCGCTTCTCCTGTATATATAAGCTCAGTACTTTGTGACCAAAGCCCTAAGCTTGGTCTCTTGTAGAATCCAACCTACTCTTGTCCAAACATATTCGCCTGCAACCCACTTCACTCTCACAAACTTAACCCACAACCACCTCTCCATTTCATCAACTCTCAACACACCATCCACCATCTACTCTTCGCCTTTCCCTTCCTTCCCTAAGAGTCTCTCTTCACTCTCCTAAGAAGAGCTCTCCTCCTTTAAGACCTACCTTCCTCTACTCTCTCTGCGTTGTTCAAGGTCCCCAACGGACTTGAACACATATAGCTAGTGGAACCAGCCCTAGTCTATCCCATTACAAACTTACCCTAGCTTCTCAACGGACCGAGTTGTACTAGGAAGGGTCTATTGGCCATAACCTGTTTAGCATAAAACACTTCGACCGCTGCAGGGATCCTTACTCATTACACACGGGAACCAGCCCATTTCTTGAATACCTTGTGATCATCAACTTGTCTTCTGCTTGTGAACTGACACAGCTAGTTACCGTGACAGAAAGAACCCCACGGCCATACGGGTTATAAAAGTCCAGTGAAAGATGCCCTCTACTTCCTCATCCCCATATCATCACTCACAAATGTCCCAAACTCCCACTAATGAAATCGTTCCCCAATCTGACCTCTCTGGTGTAGAGGGGCCACTTGAAATCACCACTCCCGATGCTTCCCTCCTTGCCTTCTTCCAAGGAATGGATGAACATAACACTGGAGAAGGGGAAGCAGATATGTGTCCTCTTGAATTTGGACCCCCTGCTGACCAAGTCGACGTTCAGCCTGGGGATTGGGATGTGACGTCCCCCACCAGCACTCTTGCCCAGGATGCCCACCCTGGAGAGCCTTGGGTACGATGGGACGCTGACAGACACCACACAGGGATTGACATCCCTGATGGCATGACTTGGGGCAACAAACTGGCCAGGTATGTGGCCTATGACATTGCCTTGGGAGAGCTGAGAGTGAGGGGGAAGAATGGAGAAGGCCAGGCAGACTATGGCGAGATCCTCCAGGCCACCCCTTGCTATAACCTCTATAACTATAGCCAAGACGAACATGACTTGGACTGCTTTGACACAGAGAGGCAGTTCGAAGGGCGCTGGAGACAGACCCTCTACCTGCTAGGCGACTATGGGCTGCAGGCAGAACTCTACCGCTTAGACCATCTTTACACCTTACAAGAGACGCTGGAAGCTAACTATAAGGTGCTCGAAGAAGAGGAGAAGCAGCTGCGCTACAAGCTCAGCAAGTACCTAGCCGAGAAGCGAGGAGTAGAGAGAGGCAGGGCTGAAGCCAAGGAGAGAATGGCGGCAGCCAAAGTATGCTCACATTGTTGGGAGTTCATTGAAGCAGGCTGTAGCCAGGGAGAAACCCCTCCAGGTGTCTGGGCTGAAGAACTCCTCACCAACTATCGGGCTGGGCAGCCCACTCCCCCTCTACCCATCTTCGTCCCTCAGCTGCCATTGGCAGACATCGCTCAGGGGTATGCCACCCCCGACCCAGAACCAGTACCAGCCAGCCCCACACCTACGATGGTGCCAGGGTATTCAGAAGAGGAGATGGGCGTCCTCCAAACCATGTCTGGTATGCGCCTTCGAGGAGGAGCAGGATCGGAAGCATCACCAAACCCTTCCCCCCAGAGCTCTATCTATTACCATTCCTATAGCAGCAGTGGGGAAGCATCTACTGCAACGGCTGACTTCATTCCGGAGCCTCAGCAACTGAACATGATAGAAGGGAGGAGGAAAAGGAACTGATGCAAGTATTGTGGCAAGGTAGGACATTTTAACAAGTACTGTCCCCTACCCCACCAATATTGCCATGACCAACTGGCAGCAGACGCTGCCTCACATTGCCTAGTGCCTCCCTATCATCGCAGCTATGCCCCAGTCAGATCATGCCCCTTTCACCGAGGATGGGAACTGGGACACCCGAGCAGGAAGAGGAAGTCCGACCAGGAGAGGGAGGACACTGCGAACCCATGCATCTTGCAGGTAGCAAAAGGAGATGGGTCCAGGACCTTTCAAGAACCTTTCACTATGACTCCTCTTCGCTCAGACACACCTCCAGTCCGGAGGTTACCTAGGGACTCTGACAGACTCCCACAGATCATGTCTCCTTCAGCCACTGCTAAGGAGTCAGAGGCGGTAGTGGCCTTAGCATTGGCTGCCTATGAGGCAGCAGAAGAAGGCCGATACACCTTCACTGCATCACCTCCTCCCCTTGATGATGATGGCATTGACCCCAACCACTCGATTTTAGAATTGTTGGTGTGTGGGACCACCAATCTGGAGGAGGGGTAATGTTACCAAGTGGTTTGGGGTCCGGAAGATGCCAGAACACCTGAACTATGGACTGCACCGTTTGCATTATGCGTGCATCAGATCTTGATCGTTTATGTTCCTTGATATCACATTCGGAGCGCATTGATCGTATCTTTCAGAAGATGTACTGAAAAAGCAATGAGTAGCATTGCTTCTGTCCCAGATGTTCCTGTACCGCCACATACATCGATTCCTTGATTGGGGAAGCACTTCATGCTTCCAGCACCGAGATCGTTTACATAGAAGCAACCTCGCTTCTATGAGCTGCCTTTTGCTTCTATAGCACCAACCAGTACTACAGTAGTACAAACCTTATCCCTGTAGGGCTATATAAAGCCTCCAGTAGAAACAGTTGAGCCTTAAGCTCGACTTAGTTTGCCAATCCCAAACAGTGGACTCCTACCCCGTCTGCAGAGCCCCTCTCATCTTGTTGTCATACTCTAGAAGGATCTAACACTCCTTCCCCTCCACGAGTATTGCTTGCTTGACTCAAGCATATCTGCATTGGTAGGACACGTTTATAGACGCAACCATTGATCTTATTTAAGGCACTTTGGAGCCTTAACACTCGTCACCACGCCCACAAGATGACAGCATGAGCAACACACAAGTCACCCCCTCAGATGCTCACACCTTTCCATAACGCCATCGCCTATGCCCTTGCCTCTTGCCACCCCATTGCCTCAAACGACCACACCTCAGCCTCTGCCATGACAGCAGCACCAGGATCAACAACAACAACAACAGCAGCAGCACCAATATCAGCAACATGGCCGACGCCTGGCAACACCACGTTGTGACGACACATTTGACACACGACGCAAGCACACTCCTCCCTCCTGCTTCCCCACACTGTGCCCACGTTCCAACGCATGGCAACACCTCAGAACGTGCACACCCCCCTTTGTGACGATGTGACCACGTGCACGCAAGGCCAAAGACTCACTGAAGAAGCTACACGTACATGTACCCATGCCAATGCCTATTGCTGCCTCGATGCACGCCTTGCATCATCATTTCAATTTTGTCTCTTTCACTCTTCCCTCAGTCTGTTAAGGCTCCAAAGTGCCTTAAATAAGATCAATGGTCGCGTCTATAAACGCGTCCTACCAATGCAGATATGCTTGAGTCAAGCAAGCAATACTCGTGGAGGGGAAGGAGTGTTAGATCCTTCTAGAGTATGACAACAAGATGAGAGGGGCTCTGCAGACGGGGTAGGAGTCAACTGTTTGGGATTGGCAAACTAAGTCGAGCTTAGGGCTCAACTGTTACGACTGGGGGCTTTATATAGCCCTACAGGGATAAGGTTTGTACTACTGTAGTACTAGTCGGTGCTATAGAAGCAAAACATGGCTCATAGAAGCGAGGTTGCTTCTATGTAAACGATCTCGGTGCTGGAAGCATTAAGTGCTTCCCCAATCAAGGAATCGACGTACGTGGCGGTACAGGAACATCTGGGACAGAAGCAATGCTACTCATTGCTTCTTCAGTACATCTTCTGAAAGATACGATCAACGCGCTCCGAATGTGATATCAAGGAACATAAACGATCAAGATCTGACGCACGCATAATGCAAACGGTGCAGTCCATAGTTCAGGTGTTCCGGCATCTTCCGGACCCCAAACCACTCGGTAACATTACCCCTCCTTCAGATTGGTGGTCCCACACACCAACGATTCTAAAATCGAGTGGTGGGGTCAACGCCATCATCATCAAGGGGAGGAGGTGATGTGGTGAAGGTGTATCGGCCTTCTTCTGCTGCCTCATAGGCAGCCAATGCTGAGGCCACTATCGCCTCTGACTCCTCAGCAGTGGCTGAAGGAGACATGATCTGTGGGAGTCTGTCAGAGTCCCTAGGTAACCTCCGGACTGGAGGTGTGTCTGAGCGAAGAGGAGTCGTAGTGAAAGGTTCTTGAAAGGTCCTGGACCCTTCTCCTTTCGCTACCTGCAAAATGCGCGGGTTAGCAGTGTCCTCCCTCTCCTGGTCGGACTTCCTCTTCCTGCTCGGGTGTGCCTGTTCCCATCCTCGGTGGAAAGGGCATGATCTGATTGGTGTATAGGAACGATGATAGGGAGGCACTAGGCAATGTGAGGCAGCGTCTGCTGCCAGTTGGTCGTGGCAATACTGGTGGGGCAGTGGACAGTACTTGTTAAAGTGTCCTACCTCGCCACAATACTTGCATCGGTTCCTTTTCCTCCTCCCTTCTATCATGTTCAGCTGCTGAGGCTCCGGAATGAAGTCAGCCGTTGCAGTAGACGCTTCCCCACTGCTGCTATAGGAATGGTAATAGATAGAGCTCTGGGGGGAAGGGTTTGGTGACGCTTCCGATCCTGCTCCTCCTCGAAGGCGCATACCGGACATGGTTTGGAGGACGTTCATCTCCTCTTCCGAATACCCTTGCACCGTCGTAGGTGTGGGGCTGGCTGGTACTGGTTCTGGGTCAGAGGTAGCATACCCCTGAGCGATGTCTGCCAAAGGCAGCTGAGGGACGAAGACGGGTAGAGGGGGAGTGGGCTGCCCAGCCCGATAGTTGGTGAGGAGTTCTTCAGCCCAGACACCTGGAGGGGTTTCTCCCTGGCTACAGCCTGCTTCAATGAACTCCCAGCAACGTGAGCGTACTTTGGCTGCCTGCCATTCTCTCCTTGGCTTCAGCCCTGTCTCTCTCTACTCCTCGCTTCTCAGCTAGGTACTTGCTGAGCTTGTAGCGCAGCTGCTTCTCCTCTTCTTCAAGCACCTTATAGTTAGCTTCCAGCGTCTCTTGTAAGGTGTAGAGATGGTCTAAGCGGTAGAGTTCTGCCTGCAGCCCATAGTCGCCTAGCAGGTAGAGGGTCTGTCTCCAGCGCCCTTCAAACTGCCTCTCTGTGTCGAAGCAGTCTAAGTCATGTTCGTCTTGGCCATAGTTATAGAGGTTGTAAGCAAGGGGTGGCCTGGAGGATCTCGCCATAGTCTGCATGGCCTTCTCCATTCTTCCCCCTCACTCTCGGCTCTCCCAAGGCAACGTCATAGGCCACATACCTGGCCGGTTTGTTGCCCCAAGTCATGCCATCAGGGATGTCAATCCCTGTGTGGTGTCTGTCAGCGTCCCATCGTACCCAAGGCTCTCCAGGGTGGGCATCCTGGGCAAGAGTGCTGGTGGGGGACGTCACATCCCAATCCCCAGGCTGAACGTCGACTTGGTCAGCAGGGGGTCCAAACTTCGAGAGGACGCATATCTGCTTCTCCTTCTCCAGTGTTATGTTCATCCATTCCTTGGAAGAAGGCGAGGAGGGAAGCATCGGGAGTGGTGATTTCAAGTGGCCCCTCTACACCAGAGAGGTCGGATTGGGGAACGATTTCATTAGTGGGAGTTTGGGACATTTGTGAGCGACGATATGGGGATGAGGAAGTAGAGGGCATCTTTCGCTGGACTTTTATAACCCGTATGGCCTGTGGGGTTCTTTCTGTGATATTCCTCTATTAGTCTAGACGCTTTGATGTTCTCTACTGGCTCCCAAGAGTCATGGGCTTCGGAGTACCCTTCCCACCGGACTTGATACTCTAGTTGTTTCCTCCTTCCAGTTCGTCTCGAACCTAAAATCGTTGCTACTTCATATTCCTCTTCTCCTTCCACCAATTCTGCTTCTGGATTGGTGTAGTTGGCCCCATGCTCCTCGGTTTCCTTGTAAGGTGTCAATAAGGAGGCATGAAACGCGTTATGGATCCTCCAGCGGCTAGGGAGATCCAATCTGTATGTCACCGGACTAATCACCTCCGTGATTTCAAAGGGCCCATATCGTTTTGGGCGTAGTTTCACTGTAGGATGTGTCGTTTTTAGGTTGGTGCTGTCGAGCCATACCCTTTCTCCTTTCTGATAAGGTTGGAAACTACTTCTTCGCTTCCACATTAGGGAAGCGATCTTCATTGCTTCTTGTGCCTGTGATCTCGCTTCCTGGATCCGGACTTTCCAATTGTCTATTCTTGGTATCTTGCTTTCCCGATTTGGCTGGTGTGCCTTGGGCGTAAAGCCCATCCATAAGAAGAAAGGGGATTGTCTGGTTGTCTCTGAAACGTTAGAATTCATCGTGTATTGCACCAGAGGCAGCCAATCCACCCAATCGTCTTGTTGGTGGTTGCAAAAGATTCTTAGCGATGTTTCCATCGTCTGATTCGTTCTTTCTGATTGTCCATCTGTCTGGGGATGGTAGGCAGTGCTGATATTCTGTTTGATATGCAGCTGGTCGCAAAGTTCCCTAATGAACTTGGAACTTATTAGTTTATCTCGATCGGATATGATCTTGCTTGGTACTCCCACAAATGGGAATATTCTGTCTTTGTAGAGCTGTGCTAGCTCTTCTGCGTCCATTTCCTCTTTGCAAGGAAGCAAGATGACGCCTTTAGTACAATCGTGGTCAGTGACAGTCAATATACTGTCGTATCCTTTCGACTTTGGCAATTTGACCACAAAGTCCATGCTGACAGTCGAGAAGGGAGTAGCCCCTTCTTCTGGTGGAATGGGATACAAGGGAGGTCGCTTTGGATGAGTGTTTGACTTGTTACTTTGGCAAATTGCGCATCCTTCCACATATCGATCGACAAAGCGTCTTATGGTGGGCCACCAGTAGTATCGCATCATTCCCAGTAATGTTTTAGCTTTTCCTGGGTGTCCTGCTGTGGGACTGTCATGATACTGTTCCAGTAACGTCCTGTGGGTTCCTTCGTCACCTGTAACCACCAAGGCTTCATTCTTCCACCATAAGTTATGTCGCTTCTCCAGTCGGTGTCTCTGTACCCAATCAAGTAACTTTAATCGGTGTCTTTCTTCCCCTTGTTGGTTCTTTATCCGTTCTTCCAATGCAGTAGTGTGCATTACTCGAATAAAAAGATGGTCAGGTAGTGCGACCACTTCTTCTTTATCCCCTTGTCCATCGTCAAGGTCAGGTCTCCTTGACAGGGCATCTGCTTTATTCCTTGCCCCTGCCTGATGTTTCAATTCTAAGTCGAAGTCCGCCAAGAAGGTAATGTATCTTGCCACTCGACCATTTATTCGCTGAGGGTGTCGGTAATGCAACAGGTTCGCATGGTCTGTATAAACCACCACCTTATGCTTTGCTCCCATGAGTAGGTGTCGCCAGTGTTTCAAGGCTCGCACCATGGCTAAGAACTCTTTGTCCCATATGTCGTAGTTCTTCTCTGCTTGTTTCAAGGCTGCTGAGAAGTAACCTATTGGCCTCCTCTTTCCTTGTTCGTCCTTCTGGAATAATACTGCTCCAATGGCATAATTGGACGCGTCTACTTCCAGTTCAAAGGGTCGCTCCTCATCAGGATGGAGCAGGACAGGGTCAGAAGATACTATCTGGATAAGTCGTTCCAGAGCATCTTTGCATTCTTGGGTCCATTCAAATGGCACCCCTTTCTTTGTCAAGGCAATAATGGGTCGAGCAATCTGACTGAATCCTCGAATGAAAGCCCTATTGTAACTGAGGACTCCCATGACTTTGCGCACTTCGTGTACAGTCCTTGATTTCCCGAGGCCAGTCCGTGATTCCTCGGACTTTGGAGGCTTCAATCTTCATCTTCCCTTCGTCTATGTCCCATCCTAGCATGGTTAGTTTTCGCACCATGAACTGGCACTTCTGGGGTTTCAGGAAGTATGACTTCTTCTGCATCAGCATGAGTAGTTCATTGATACATTGCTCATGGATTTCTAGTTGTTCAGGACTGTCCCCCGTGGCAATTCCAAAGTCATCCAGATAGTTGACCGTGTATTCTGCCCATCGGTCCAGCCAGTCACCGAAGTCTCTTCTCATCAGCCTAGTAAAGAAGGCTGGTGCGTTCTTGAGCCCAAAATACATGACATTGGGCAGGTATGTTCCATATGGCGTCTTGAAGGCTGCCTTCCAGCGATCTCCTTCTGCCAGTCGCACATTATTGTATCCCCATCGTATATCGAATTTGGAGAAGACCTTTTTCCCTCGGAGTCTTTCCACCTCTTGTTCCAGATGTGGTAAAGGTTCATTGTCTCGTCTGGTCCACTGATTTAGTCGTCGATAGTCTACAATGATCCTCTTCTCTTTGCTGTCCTTCTTGCCAATGAAGAACACTGGAGATGTGTAGCTGGATGGACCTGGAGTGATGTATCGCTTCTCTACTTCATCAGCTAGGAATTTCTTGAGGTATTCTCGCTCATCTCGTGTTAGGGGGTACACTTTGCAGTTTAGTTCCTTTGGTGCGTCAGGTAACAGCTCTATCTGCATGTCTGGTTCCCTTGGTGGTGGGAACCTCTGGGACTTCTCTTCTGAGAAGACATCTGCAAAGCGGTGGAATTGCTTTGGAACATTGGCAAGGGGATCCTCTCCTTCCTGTGGTTTAATCGACTGCTGGGCCCACTTCTGAGCAATAGTCGTCTTTTGTAGGTAAATGGCTTCCCCTTTCTTCAATTGTCGGTTTTCATCTCTTGCTCGCTTTTGGAGTTTTGCGACATAGAGATCCAGGTACTTGTATCGAGCAGTCTCAATCTGTACCGTTCCTTCCATCAGCTGTCCTTTCTTCCAGTTGATGGTGGGGTCGAATTCATATAGGAAGGGATATCCCAGGATGACCCGATCCGTTCCTAAATCTGTGAGATAGAACCTTTGCAAGCTCTCCTTCTCCTTGTATCGGACACGAAGCCAGCAGTAATGGGTGAGTTCCCCCTGCTTATTCTGGGTTCCGTCGACGTTTCGTACTACCATGGGTTCATGTAGTTCTTGTTTCCCAATCTTCAGTCTTTTCCAAGCTGAGTGATCGATGAAGTTCTCTGTTGCTCCACTGTCCAGTAGAGCAGATTCCTCGGCCGTTGTGTGTGCAGTGACGAAAGTGAACGGAATATTCATAGCATTCAGTCTTCTAATGTACACTTGCAACACACTATTCTTCCTAAGCCAGGCCGTCGACTTAGGTGTTCCTAAAAACCCTGTTCCATCAGTTCTTCCAACAAGTCCTCCTTTTGTTTGGTGGACATCTTCTTTATGGACGCCGAGGAGGAGCTCTTGTTATAGGTAGGAGGAGGAGATGTAGATCGCCCGGAGACAGTGCTTTCATTTCCACTATCCCCTGAGTCGTCCTCCTTCTCTGTTTCCAGAGCTCGAGCTTTCCCTTTGTCCCTTGGGTTACTTGATTTCTTCTTGACTCTGTCCTTGTCAGGACAGTTCCGACTGATATGTCCTGCTTTCTTGCAGATGAAGCATTTCCCTTCTGCTAGCAGTTTCTTCTTTTCCTCTGTCAGAGGAGGACGTCGCTTGGTCCTTGCTGCATCAGTGGATACTGAGTCCACTTCCATTGCATTCGGATCTCTTTGGTTTCGCCTTTTCCCAACCTGTAGGGATTTCATGCGATTTTCCCTGGTGGTCAACGATCCACCTCCAGATCCAATATTGGCTTTCATGAGCTGGTCTCTGGCCTGTTCTTCCCTGGCAGCATTGATCCATGCTCGTAGATCATTGATGGCAGGTATATCTCTGACTGGTCGATTGTAGATTCGTCGCACCAGCCAGGTGATTAGTCCAGCCTTGTAGGCTTCTACTGCTCCTGGTGAATTCTGGTCCCATCCTGCTTTACTGAGCAGAACAAGGAACTTGCTGGTATAGTCATCCAGCGATGCTGCTTTAGACATGGACAGTTGTTGTAGCTCCATGAAAGCGTCTTCAGGCTCTGTGGTGTCTTTGAATTCTCTGAAGAAGTCATCCACAAATTCGGTCCAAAAGAGCATGTCAGTTGGATCTAGCTGCACTGGTGCATAGGGAGACGGCGGGTCCCCATTTCTTTTTGCTTCTACCAGGTTCGTTTGATTGACCACCCATTCATGCACTTTCTCTCCTTTGATGTAGGTGAGAGCTAGGGCTACTCGCTTCATTGGAATAGTCATGGTCGGGTTGTCGCTGTTGAGCAGATTCCATAGATTGAAATCCTGGACAAAGTACTTCGTCTTTTTCCTGTCTCCTTTGAAGACTTCAGGAGGGTCTCCTTTTAGAGATCCGTTGCCCCCATGGGGGCCTGGTGCCGGCTGAGGTGCCAGATTCGCCCCTGGTCCTACAGGAGGTGCTGCTGGTGGTCCCCCTGCTGGAGGGCCTCCTCCAGGTGGGCCTCCTCCTGGTACTGGTGGACCTCCGGGTCCGAAGGGGACTCCTCCACCTCCAGGTGGTCCTCCTGCTCCAGGTGGACCTCCTCCAGGGTTTACTACGATGGTGGGCCCTGCTCTTCCACCTGCTGTCTGGGTGGCAATGGTGGCTGTCTGCGTTGCTGCAATGGTAGCCATTTCGACTGATTCTTCTGGCTTCTTCAACGATTGTTGGTTCAATGGGCGAGACGTGTACTGTCTGCTCTAGTCTTTCAGCTAGCTCCAATACTTCTGGTGCTTCTGCTTTCTGATCTGTAGTCGGAGGGTCCGACTGTTCTGTTTCTCCACTTGATGACTTTTGTATCAATGGAGCTGGGTCGTCTACTACTGAGCTTCTGGGTTCCCAATGAGTAGTATAAGGATCTGTCCTGGTTCCTAAACCTAGGACCTTATATTCGTCGATGTCTTCGTCCTCTCCTGCGTAGGGACGTCCTTTGTGGTAATCAATAAAGTACCACTGATCGTTGATGTATTCACAAGGAAGGTAGCTTCCTTTGTATCGGACCTCGTATCTGTTAGGCCCTTCCTGGTCTGCCCAACACCAGATGGCAGTTCCTTTGATTCCTGAGGGTAGATCGTCCCTCTCTCTAGCTTTGAACCAACCAAATTTGGTTCCTTGCTTTGATTTCTGGTTGAACTTTACGCGTATGCTATGTTCTCCTTCGATTTCCAGTTTGTCCACTCGCCACTGCCTTTCCTAGGGAGTCGGGACTTGTCTGCCCTCTTACCACTGTCTATGCCAATGACAGTAGGGGTCTTTACAGAAGTATGCGTGTGTCCAACCGTGCTGCTCGTCGAGAGTCACGTAGTACACCTTCTTCTTGTCGTGGAGAGGTCTGTATAGATTCTCCCCCTTGACTACTTCAGCGTAGGTTGCTGACCGTATGATGACTAGATCCTAGTCTTTAGGCTTCCTGCCTATTTCTGGTTCGCTTTCACAGCGATGTCTGTGATAGAAGCTCGACTTATGTTAAGGCTCCAAAGTGCCTTAAATAAGATCAATGGTCGCGTCTATAAACGCGTCCTACCAATGCAGATATGCTTGAGTCAAGCAAGCAATACTCGTGGAGGGGAAGGAGTGTTAGATCCTTCTAGAGTATGACAACAAGATGAGAGGGGCTCTGCAGACGGGGTAGGAGTCAACTGTTTGGGATTGGCAAACTAAGTCGAGCTTAGGGCTCAACTGTTACGACTGGGGGCTTTATATAGCCCTACAGGGATAAGGTTTGTACTACTGTAGTACTAGTCGGTGCTATAGAAGCAAAACATGGCTCATAGAAGCGAGGTTGCTTCTATGTAAACGATCTCGGTGCTGGAAGCATTAAGTGCTTCCCCAATCAAGGAATCGACGTACGTGGCGGTACAGGAACATCTGGGACAGAAGCAATGCTACTCATTGCTTCTTCAGTACATCTTCTGAAAGATACGATCAACGCGCTCCGAATGTGATATCAAGGAACATAAACGATCAAGATCTGACGCACGCATAATGCAAACGGTGCAGTCCATAGTTCAGGTGTTCCGGCATCTTCCGGACCCCAAACCACTCGGTAACACTGGGTTTCCTCTAATAAGGAAGGGTCCTTCAAGGGCCCTCTCCGGGAAATGGTTCATGACACTAGCCATGCAATGCTAAGATAATGCCAGGTGGTTCAGAGTGATCCTAGACAGTGCCAAGACAGTGGTGGACACTGCTTACATGAATACATCTGTTCAAGGTCTTAAAGTCATGTAGTACCATTGTCACCCACCTTTGCACACCTATTCACTGTTTGTACCACACCCCTGCAACTTGAAGATGCCATTTCCCCAGAAGTCAAAGTTGTTCCTGAAGAATCTTGCACTTGTCATTGCAGCCTTATGTTCAGTGCATTGTTTTGTTCTACAGTCAACAAATTCAACACTGAATAATGTACCAGATAAAAGGCTCATTCTCTGCACTGTGTACATCTCACTGCCTTCCATCTTAGCTGGGGAAGGTGGTTCATGGGGAATTCCCTATGGGCTGTGAGCCAGTTCTTTGCCACAGCCATAGGGAATGAATGCCCCATATGCCATTCCCCATACTCCATGTAAGGCAATGAAAAGAAAGTGTAATTGGCACTCAGCCATTAAGAACAAGATTTGTGAGCTATGAGAAGGTAAATGTGATTCATAGATCTGGCTGGTCATGGTGGCTCTGCCTGCATCCAATGTGTCATGAACCATTCTCCAGAGAGGGCCCTTGAAGGACCCTCCCTTATTAGAGGAAACCCAGCCTCTATGGTGTCACCCAGTTCACATGGACAAAAGGGGTGAGTAGAGGTGTCCACAATATCGTGCACACATTGTTGTGCGAGCAATTCTCGGCACAATCGACATACAACAAGCCCCACTTAGTGGCAACCCTTTTAGCAATAAAGGACAGTATTATAGCCTCTCTAAGGACCCTTTATGACAACTCTAAGTGCTCTACAAGAGGCACTAACAAGACATTAACAAGCCTACAACGCATTATTAGACTAACTCTAATAACCCTAGAACAAACTATAGAACAATACTAAGGACCTTAGTATAAGTATTAGGGTCAACTCTAATGACCCTAATAGAACTATATAAGGGGCCTTATAAGCAACTCTATTCCCTGAACCAAACTACAAGTCCTCAAATGACCGGCCCTAAACTAACTAACAGCAAATGAATCAGGTGCTTCGCACGTGTACTAAAGCAGTGAACACATGGACAGTAATGGCTCTTACTCATCAATAAGAGCCTCCTTACTCAGCAGCTTACTGAGCATGACTGAGCATGCTCAGTAAGCATACTCCGACTTCTTACTCATCCAGCAACTGTGCTTGATAACAAGGTTATGGCTCATTCCATATTTGGCAGTTCCCCTGTAGTATATAAGCGCTCAATAAAGTAGCGGATAGTCTTCAGACTGTCCATTTGTTTACGGCACTCACCATCCCTGGGGTACTCCTCTAAAGACTGCCCCCTTGTGAATCAACCTGGCCTCTTCCCTGCGTAACTTCTCAATACTACCAGTATCTGTACCTCTGTGGTATCTGGTACTGCTTTGGACCCTACTTCTCACTCACACCATCTTGGACATTTATTGACTCATCTTTGAGCTCCTCCCTCACTCTTGAACTGGATTGTTCAACAGTGAGTCATCACACAATGCACATGCAGCACAGCAATGCTGTTCTCTCTCCTCTCCATTCTTATCCATGCCCATGCATGATTACAAATCCATGTCTTGGTGAAGTCCTTTTAGGAACCATTAGTCATGGTTCCACTGCCCAATTAGTGATTGACTTCAAGATCAAATTATCAGAGCAGAGCCCAACATGAAGCTGTGGCAAAGTGATGGATATGTTTATACTAGCAGTTGAAGGTTGATACTGTTACCCAGGTTGGTTCTTCATGTCTCATCACAAGGTGTTGCCCTCAAAGTTCCCCTGGACCTGGGCACATGTAACCAACTATAACAGACTTCCAGAAATATACTTCAGAGGATGTAGAGGTCCCAAATGTCTCCCATACCAATAGTTGTAGGGTATGCTTGGCAGAAAACTGACTTGAGGCTGGGTGATAGGTATGGATGAACACATCAAAGAGCTGAAAGTTCACCATGAATCTGTTAATAGACTGGATGCAGGGTGGATTGATCAAAAGCATGGTAGTTCCCCATAGGTAGAACCACCAAAACTTTATATGTTGCTGGCCAGCAGTCATGCTGTGAACATTGATGCCAAGATCCTACCATTGCAAGACTATCAAATATGCCAAGCAAGGGTAGCATAGATGTACATACTGATAGAAGGCTCTGTGAATCTGCATCCTCAATGGTGCTATTACTGGTAGCACCTGATGAGTTGGGAGGTGTATCTGATGCATGGGCAATCACAAGTTCAGGTTGCTGTGTGATGATGGTAGAAGCAGAAGCACTTGTTTCCATAAAGCAGGTGTCTTTGTTAAGAACAAGTGACAGATGGTTTGGACAATCAAATGGTGGTGTAACATGTATGTCTGGTATTGCAAGGATGACAGGTAGTTGAATCCCTTTGAGGTCAACATTGAATTGATATTTACCAGATATCTGAGGCATCATGATTGGAGGGCAAATACAAGATGGTACCCAGCCTGAGTGGCTCATTGAAGTGTCACTGCTTTGCAATCAATCAGCCCAACCTCCAAGGCACTAGCACCTGCACAGTGCATGGTCACCACTATACCTGACCCCCCTTTCATGCACCGGACCTTCCCACAAATAATAGTGGGGCATCAGGTGCCTGCCCTGATTTTTGGTGATATCCAAACACCAGAATTAAACAGTCCTCCAAACCCAGACTTTATATTAAAAAACCATGATCATAATTCCTTTGGGGGACAAAAGCTAATCTAAAGCAATATATGTTGTAAATTCCCGAGCACGAGTGAGCTTGATCGTGAGCGCACAAGAACAAGTGAGTTGTCCCCTCAGTTGATACATATACCCATACCATTAGGCCACCCTAAGTGGATTTAGCTATTTACACTAGTTAGTCTGGATGTCTATTGGCTCAATCATTGTCCTGTTTCTTGCATACCCTTTGTCCGTGGACTTGTAGAATCCACACCTGTTCCCTACTTATATGAGTAGACAAAATACTTACCTTCCCTCAGTGATCACTCACGTGCACGAGTCACTGAGGTACATTCTTTTAGCTACCCTTTCCTTATGTTCCATAGAGCTCCTACCTGGATAGCATAGTCATTGCTTATTCAGGTAATATACCTTCAGTGATTGCTCATGCGCACGAGTCACTGAGCATAGTCATTGCTTATTCAGCGACCCTCGCGAGTGTGAACGTGTAGGCCTTCCCTCGGGCGCTGCACTCACTCACAAAAACTGTCGTTCTCCCACTCTCGTTAAATTACCAAGTTTTCTACAATATATGGGAATGGGATCGGGGCCATCGGGCACATAGGTAAATAGGTAAAGTGCCTGAAACCGAATCAAACTAGATACAGGGCTGAGTCCAGTAAATCAACGGTCCAAGGCGATGCCTCGAGAAGCAAGGACTCTGAGCCTGAGGACTGTGTCATGGTCACGGCCGTGACGGATAGGATCTGGATCCGGACCTCGTATGACCGGGCCGCCATGTCTTCGATGAGACGTGACTGCGGCACCCGCATGCCACCACATGTCAACCCAAGTGGCTTCTCTCTTCTCACCATAAGGTTCTTAATTGTTACAATCGCGAGTTGAGGATGGGCCATACAGTCCATCTTTCAAATCATACTGCTGCCCTCCCACCAGAGAGTGTTGACCTGGATGCCATCCGTGATTGGTGCCATGTCATAGGTTCGCCTTTCCTGCAAGTTCCTCACAAGGCAGTTTCTTTTGACCAATGCATTTCCCCAGATGTGGTCATGACGGATGTGGAGGATGCAGTAAAAAGCTGTCCTCAGTGTTGGCTAAACCTCCAATTCTCGTAAATGATGGATTTCTTCTAACTTAATGTACAGGCCTTGAAATGATGAAGGATCTCAGGGCTCAACTCTTGTCGGATTGTGCCGGCTTAGCACCTGGTGACATCTTTGTAAGGGTGCTCCAGAAATGATCCTTTTTTACATTCTAACCTGGCATGCTTCAAGTCAAAATACGGTATTAGTGCGTCTGCAGCAAAAGACAACGCTAACCTCGATGCCCTCAAGAGAGTACGTCTCATTGGGGCGTCGTTTTTAGTGCTATATGACTCACTGGCACGACAGAAGCTACAGCTCGAAGAGGATAAGCATTCCGAAATGCTCTCCTTGGTCAAGGATTTGACTTGTCCGCTTGAGAGGGCCAAAGGGGACTTGACCCACGCCGAAAAGGCACGAGCAAAAGCAATGGTGGAGAAGGCAGAGGTCGATGCTCTGAAGTAGCGGCTGTCAGCTAAGGAGGATGAGGTGCTTCATTTGTTCTCAGAACTGTCTCAGCTGCGGCGGGAACACGCGGCATCTCATAGAAGATGTGGTAAGTTTGGCATTTTATGCTCATAATTGAGCTATATAAGGAAGCCTTACTATGCGGAACAGCCTCACCGGAATATCAGCCTTTTGTGGCTGAAGAAGTACAGGTTTCCGGTGAAAGGGAGGGGTCACCTCTTCACAATGCCCTACTGGTGTGGCCTATGATGGAATTTATGTTCTCTGTGAATAACAGGCCGAAACAGGTTGCGCGTGAAGAGGCGGAAGAAGTCTATATAACACAACTGGCCGATCTTCATCTCAAGATCCAATCATTAGAGCAAGAGGTACATGAGTCGAATCGCCTTCGAATTTTACTCGAAGACACGCTCGAGTCTGAGATAACTCAGTGCCAGTATCATCATGCTGGTGAGTAGCATTTCCTGAGTCTCAGTGTGCTTAACAAGACAATCATTTGGCTAAGTAGATGTCCGCCACAGCACAAGAGAGTCAACAATTGGGCCCCAGGATCTAAATCAACGACTGGACCCTGTATACTCATCCTCCGCCCTGCACTATCCGAATATGACTGAGGGGTATATGCAATCACACGGAACAAAAAAAAGCCGTTTTTGGTGTGATTCACACCAAAAACGGCTTTTTTTTGTTTCAACAATCATCGCATTTATTGCCATTGCGATCCAGTTTGCATTGGAGGCAGATGTACCACACAACGATGACGGGCATAGTCGGCCAGGTTGGGCCCAGCATCGCAGCGATGGTTGGGAGCATGGATATGGTGGATAGTGTTTTATGGACGGGCTGTAATCTCACAAGATGTGGAAATTACATGGTGTTTTGTTGTAATTGTTGTAACTCCTTTGCTGACAGCCGACCTCCCACTGGCAGACGCCCCATGCATCATGCCCCCGGGGCTAGAGTAAGTAAACATAATTGGTGATGTAATGGGGCCCAGGCCAAGCCGGGCCGGAAGAGCACTAAACATGCGTCGTCCTGCCAGTGCACGCCATCTCTTTGTCCTTTCATGAAGACTCCGCAGTGTGCAGACTCCGCGTGTGCAAAGCCACAGACCCAGGCCAGGCCGGGCCGGAACAGCGTCCTTGCCGGTGCACGCCATCTCTTTGTCCTT
>JAGFNK010000715.1:0-24307 GCA_025769875.1 Russula earlei | reverse complement strand
CCGGCGCACCATTGGCTTTGTCGCATTGAGTGGTGACCCCTGCGGAAGGCAGCATAGCGTTTGTCGACGGAAGTAGAGGGTGTGGTCGGCTTGTGCGTTGCTAGTGCCAGCGCCTTGCGATAGCCATGAAGGGGCTTTCTCCACTGCAGGTGGTGATGGCATGTGTGAGCGCGCGAGTGGAAGGGGAGATGATGTGAAACGCCGCGTGTGGCGTGCTGCTGGCATCAGCGGCGTCTCCTTGGTTGGGGTGTGGTGGCAGTGTCTGCTCCTCTGTGGCGGCGCCTGGCTTGGCTCGGGTCTGGACCTTCTTGATCTCCTTGGACAGCAACGGTGCTGCGATGCTGGTATCGCGCGAAACTAGAACCACGGTGGCGGCTGACGCTGAGACGGTGGCTGAGGGTGAGACCAAGACGGAGACATGGAACGGAGCTGGGGCGACAGCGGTGAGTGAGGCTGAACCTGGGGTGACTGGATATGGAGCAGAGGAGGTGGAAGATGGAGCAGGTTCGACAGGCAGGCGCTAATGACGTGAAGGCGACTATGGAATGGGGGCCGAGAGGGCGACAGTGAGCAACAAGGAGGAGGCGGCGGTCGGTAAGACTGTGACTGGAGGGCGAAGCTATGGTAGTGGGGGGCGAGGCTGAGACGGTGAGAGGGCCAGAAACTGAGGTGGCAGGGTGGCGGGCGAAGCTGGAACTGAGGCAGCTTGAGGTGAGACAACTGCTAGCGGGAATGAGACTCCGGTAGTGACATCGGAATGGTGGGCAAACAAACATGAGGCAAAGGGACGGCGCGACGGGCGATGATGAAAGCATGCGCGGAAATCGTTTTCTTGTGGCGTCGAATGCTGGTTAGGATCCGGGGGGAAAGGGCTGTGCTGTCGTCTGGTGCGTCGCCCAACTCGACCGCGGCTGTGTATGTGCGGCGGCGGGGGAGGGGCCACCTCCCCGAGCGGTTGACCGTCGGGAGGTTTTACCTGCCCACAGCGGCTTGTGCTTGTTGAGCATAGTGTAATCGACGCTGCAGAGGCCGGGGGGGAAGGTGAGGATTTGACGGGTCGGGCGCACACATATAGCGTGGCGGAGGACCTGGTGATGCCACTGGTCCCAAGCCTGCGCGATGATCGGCTCGAGCGAGGCGAGCTCCTCATTTGTCATGGACAGGGTGTGAAGGATGTGCTGCTTGAGCAGCAATGCGCACAAAATGAGAGCAGCAACGTCGACGCGAACGTCTGTCCGCCATTGGAATGGCTGAGACACGATCAACAAGGAGGAAATCATGTGATGCGAATATCACGTGGCAGTGTATCATCACCTGACTTGTCACGAGGGGTTGAGCGGCGGGCTGTGGGTGGGCAACGCGCGGCTCTTCATCGCACATCCATACGGTCACCTTTCTCCCCAGAGGTTACATCTTCACTGATTCGCGTTCTCCTGTACGTCGAGAGAGCTTCATTGTCACCATTCCTGAAGTAACTACTAACGGTATTTGCACAGTGTCCATGATGGCCACTAATCAATCGATTTTAGGCCGGGTGACCATCAACACGCTCCACGATGATGTCCTCATCGACATATTCCATTTCTGCGTGGATGACTGGAACGATGAGACACACGCGGGCAGATGGTACATACTGGTCCATGTGTGTCAAAGATGGAGATATGTCGTGTTTGCGTCGCCACGTCGCTTGAACCTGCGACTCTGGTACAGGGGAGAAAGACCGATGTCTGAGATGCTGGACGTCTGGCCAGTCCTACCGGTGGTGATAGGTCCCACGACATATTCATTCTCGAACTATAGAAACATAACTGCTCTCCTCGATTCGGAGTACCACCATCGCATATGCGCAATCACGTTGAACATACTAACTTCATTTTGGGGAACATTCACAGCAGCAATGCAGAAACCATTTCCGGAGCTGACATCTCTGGACATTTGGGTGGACAGAGATAGGGCGACGTCCGTTCCCGTTCCGGATTCGTTCTTAGGCGGATCAGCCCCACTTCTGCGACATCTCCGGTTGACAAACTGTTCATTTCGAGGACTCCCGAAACTACTTTCGTCTTCCGATCACCTTGCCAGCCTTCACCCTTCGGTATATTCCCTATTCCTGGCTTCCTTTCGCCCCAGGCTTTGGTCACCGCCCTGTCGGTCACGTCCAGACTTGAGAGCCTTTGCCTTGAGTTCGAAAGGCCTCGATCTCGCCGCGGTCGGGCAAAATTCACTTCCCCGTCCGTCCACGCGCTCTCCACTTCCCCGTCCGTCCACACGCTCTGTCTTCCCCGCTCTCACCCATCTCGTGTGTCCAAGGCGTCAACGAGTACTTGGAGGATTTACTAGCCCAAATCGAGGTTCCCCTTCTCGACCACCTCAATGTAATGCTCTTCGTGGACCCCAACTTTGTTGTCCCACAACTTTACCAGTTGATCAGTCACACAGAATCGTTCAAGACATGTGACAAAGGATCTTTGCGCGCTTTTGATGGCGCAATCGAATTGGCAATTTTCAGAGAAGAAGTTCATGATTCTCCGGATCTCTCATTGGAAATCATATCCAGACAGCTATATGGGCATCTTCCATTTATGGCGCGGGTCTGCAGTTCACCGTTGTCCCCCCTCTCCACTTTAACGCGGCTCGACATCGGAGATTTTGGTAACATAGTGGAAAATGAAACCCCTCAATGGCTGGACCTTCTAGATCCATTCACTTCTGTAACGGATCTGCGCCTAGGGAAAACAGTCGGGCCACGTGTCTGCCAAGCGCTGGAAGAGCTCGCGGAAGAAAGAGTAAACAGAAGTCTTACCCGCACTACGGAACATTTCTTGAGGAACCTCGGGCCATCGGAATCTGTTCCGGAATTTATTGAGGGATTCGTCGCGGCGCGACAACTCTTTGGTCACCCAGTGACTGTCTTCCCTTGGAAAACTGTTTGACTCGAGGCACCTGGGACTGTTGTTCCTTCTCGTGTCGATTATCGCGCATCTCCCTGTACTCCTCTTTGTATGTCATCTCACAAAAATGACACTGTTGTACTGTTATTTTGACTTCGACCCGATGCTTCCACGATCCACGTCTCGTCGCTATTTCCTTTTCTTTCTACTCTTGGGTCAAGCCAGCGTCACGCTTCTCACCCGCCCGTTCGAAGACGGGCTATTACATTGGCCTGCGTTCTGTTGGGTTTGGCATTACTTCGTTGACGGTAGGCTTCAACGATACCTTTGACTTGTTACTTTTGGGCGGTCCCATTGGCAGTCCTCCATTGGACGATTTGAGGGTTTTCCCTGGTGCAGATGTGTGCCTTTAGAAGCGCCCAGCAGTGGCGAAGGCGATGCCGCCAGACATCACCGTACGAGCAGGGGTCCATGACGGCTGCCCCAATGCTGTGTGTTCTGCTGTTCTGCCGTCGCTAAGGACGCTTGTGTTGGTAATGTCGAGCTCAACGATATCGTCACGATCGTCTAATGGTATGGTCACAACGACGAGTCCTCGTGGTGGAAAGGCACCAGCGCACGGGGTGCGGGAAGGAGCCGTTGCTCGGACGAGGTATGGCCGTCACATCAAGGTGTTTGGTCATCGCTACACCTGGGACGCGTTCGGGATGAGCTGGTACACGAGGGGCAAATGATGTCGCAGTTGGTAGAACAGAAGGAGTTGAATATTAGGGTGCAAGCGCCTTCTCGGATACGAGTAGCATGTATCTGTGGCCGTTCGCTTACTGGCAAGTCAGCCTCATGCAGATCGTCACGACATACCGAGCAGCGCAGATATCACGTTCTGCACCAGGATCTGTGGAATTGGAAGTGGCCTGCTGAGGGTGAATGAATGAATCGTGCCGCAGCATGACATGTAGGAGACGGGGATTCAAATGACTCAGGCCCGGGCCCAGAGAAAATATGATCAGGATGCGCTGTGACGGCACTTGAACTGCGGTGCCTGCGCAGAGGGAGTCTGAGGGGGCTGAGCTGACGTCGCCGATGGTGAGATGGGCAAGGTAAGGTTGCCGGATTGTTCAGAAATCTAACCCAAAGTTGAGTTCAGCAGGATGTGTTGGAGACATCAGACTCGAGACCACCGACGATAATGTATGTGGTGTGGACACATGACTGGATGACGAAAAGCAAAAACGTCGCTCGGTTGACGCCAAAGTCATTTCCCGACTCCTTTGCAGTGATGTTGCATATTCTACCCGTCGAGGTATCGCTGGCAATCCTTTCGTACCTTCCCCTCCCGTCACTCTGTTCCTTATCCGCTCTCTCTCGTCAATGGTTCAACTTCGTCTCCACAAACCGGTCGACGATCTTTCGTAAGGCCGCAATCCTTCATGGATTTACGCCACCAGGAACCTCTCTGCTCAAGGATGTCCTCTCTGTGTGTACTGGCAGCCCTTGGGCAGGAGCGACCGATTGGAGAGACTTCTGTGCGTCTTGCCCCTTAGGTGCTCCAATGACCTTTTTTCCATTCTCCCTAGCGCCTGATTTCAGCGCCTCCTGGGAGCACTCATCTGACCCTCGTAGGCCGCAGGTCTGTTCAACTTCGCAGAAACTGGGAGGGCAACGGGCGCGTCGTCGCCCGTATGTTATCCCCGCCAGTGCGCGATGTTCATCGCATCAAAGTCGACGAAAAGGCTGGGATATGCATAACGACACACATGTTCGGCGGTCTCTGGGTAACGCATCTCTTTTCCAGCACGATCCTATGGAGTCTCCCCATGGTGAGCAGAGCTTGTCGTTCATCACGCTCTCTCGGTTCACGCGACATTCGCGGCCGGGGGCGTTCCAGTATCACGTCCACCGCTACGCCCACTGCGAATATGAGAACGGATATCTCGTGTTCGACTGCATCGACGGCAAGAAGGAAGTTTGGCGCATGGCCAATGAGCTTGCCGCCGGCGAGGTGGCCGCATATTCGCCCCCGGACGAGGACCAGAGACGGGTATCAGCATTCGTCGCGACGATACACCACCGATACGCCCCACGCGGTCACTTCCGTCCCTGGGCGAAGCTCTCCTTCCCCGAGCTCACCCGAGCCTACCGACTCGCGTACCCGACGCTCGTCTCCGCGGGCGGGGACCGCGCGTTCCTGCACGACGTGCGCACGGGCGCGCTGGTGCAGACGATCGAGATCAACGTCCAGTCCGTCTGCTACGTCGACGTGAACGAGCGACACCTGTTCGTGTGCGAGCCGAAGGCCCTCCACGTCTTTTCGCGGGCGGACCGCGGCGCAGAGGTGCTGCGGATACCGAACGACGTCTCCATTTCGAACGTCGTCTTCACGGACTCGGCACCCGGATACCCGTTCGTCGCGGCGATCCCTCTGCGCTCTTGGCCCGATCTCCTTCGTTCGACGTTCCTGGCCGGTGCGTTCGCCTCTGCTCGCTGGGAACTTCTCGTCCAACTTTTTCTTTTTCTTTTTTTTTTTTTTTTTTTTTTCTTTCTTTCTTGTAGCCCATGTGTCCAGGGACGGCCGCGATCTCGTGATTCTGGGTTACAAATCCCGCATCCTTCTCGTTCGGGACTTTGAACGCGTCTGTCGCGGAGAAATCAGCCTTGAGGACGCCGGACAGGTCGTGCGGCTTGCGCCGCGAAAAAAAAGCTATTATCTAGCCTACGAGCACGGGCGTATCTGTGCCGCCACCGTCCGCCGTAATTCCGCGCTTCCTTGCGCTCGAGCTTACCTGTGCCCGTTTCTCTACCCTCGCAGGTTTCTGGGCTGTACATATTCACCGTCGACAGGGACTCCGTCGCCAACTCGTTGAAGGCCGTGGTTGTACGGCCGTTCGTCGACTCTCCGCCCGGGCCGCGGGACGTGGTCACTTGTATGCAACTCACCGACCGTCGCGTTTACTTTACGTGGGGCGAATCGAGTCGTCGAGACATCCCGCTGTTTAAAGATGACGAAGGCGCGCCGGCCCCTTCGTCTCCCGGAAATGAGCCATGGGTTGATTTCGAATTCAGTAGGATTCTCCCATGATGCGTTATGCCACGATATTGATCCCGGTCGCTAGATCCACAAGATAGCGTTTCCGTTGGCTGCATCGACTTTAGCTTGATGCCTGAAAGCTGAGCGTGTTTGGGGTGAGGTTGGTTTTCAGTGGATGGATCTATGTCTGTGTGCTGTTGTTATTCGACTTGTAGTTTACTCTTCCCGACGCATGGCAGCGTTCTGCATGCTGTATGATAGCGTGACGAGCCACAGATCGGGGGGCATTGGTGGCAGTCTCAGACAGCGGGGGCTTGCCACAAGTGTGGCCATGTAACGGCTGCGTACATTGGCCTCCCATGGCGTACATAGCAACGTTGGTTTAACAACTCTCAAACAGTGCCCACTGGGAGCATCGTTACATCAAGTGAAAAGGGAACATAAATACCCCCGCGTACGCCTATGACCCATCCGGTTGTTCCTGCGGACCTTCCGAGGTGATTTGCTCGGCCACTTCCCGGGCGTCGGCAGCGTCGTCATCGTCCTCATCATCATCACCGTCATCACCGTCTTCGTCATCGTGAGGCTCCACCACCGCCTCTGTCAGGTCCTCCTCCTGTGCATCTTCCTCCACCGAGTCGATCTCGTCAGCAGGCGACAGCTCGATGATGGTGGTGCCGGAGGCCTCGTGCGCAGAGGTGACGTCATGTTCGTGTTCCGGAGCCTCGTCGGCATGCTCCGCCACCGTGCCTTCGTCGTCGTCATCGTCGTCGTCATCGTCGTCCTCCGTGACGTCCTGTTCCGGTGCTTGATGGTCCTGGTCCTGGATGGCTTCTACGTGTGCGCGCATATCAGAAAGCGCGGACATGTGTTCCCCTTCCGTCTCCAGACGGTCCAGGTCATACGCGCCAGAGTGGTGGTCCTCAGATGGCAGGTCAAAGTGACTCCTGTGCTGCTCCTCGGAGAGTTCCTCTTCCTCAACGCGGCTTGAGACGTCTACGCGCACAAAGTCGCCCTCCGTTTCGGGCGCATCGGTCGACGCCGAGGATGCATGAGCGGCCGGCTCGCGCTCCGGACTGGGCGAACCGGCGCCCTTGCCCAGCTCCTCCGCCATGATGTGCGCCTCGCTGAAGATCATCGTACCGGTGCGATTGCGGCCCTTGCGTGGGCTCGGGTTGCGATCGATTCCGCCCAAGATGTCCATGCCCAAGCCCCGGTGTGTTCCGCGCCCGCGGTCGTCGCCTTCGTCGTCCGACCCGGAGTGGTGCTGCTGCGGGTCCACGGCAGCGGCGAGGAGACGAGGAGGTTCGGGATCATCGGAAATACCAGACGGCGTGGGGATGATGAGAAACTCGGGAGGAACAAGGTCGAACTTGCACGTGAGCGCGAGGAAGCGGGCGTAGAGCGACGATTCCGCTTCGGCCTGTTCGAACACTTCGCGGTGATGGAAGTAGGCGTGAGCGAAGATGCGCCCAAGGCGGCGGGCAAGCGAGCCAAAGTGACGATGGGAAGGAGGAGGGATGTTGATCCTGCGAGAAGGAGAAAGCTTCAAAAACGACGCAAAAAGGGAATGCAGGTGCTCGTGCGGCAGCGCGTACCGTGATGGGAAGGCCCGAGGTGAGTTAAGGAGCGCCGTTGCGCTGTCCACGGTGTGTAAAATGTAGTCTATGGCACAACATTGCTGCAGCGATGATCAGAGACGACGTTGTTCGCCAATGAAAATGAGGAAACTCGCCTCCATTGCGCCGTCATTGCCATGTGCCACACACAGATACATCCATTCGCCAGCCTTCATCTCGGGGCAAGTAGCACGCGTGCATTCCTGCTGCAACATGGTGATCAAGGGATGGGAGAGATCCTGCGCAAGTCGTCTAGGAGGAGTTCCGATAAGTTCTTGTCGACGCGCGGTGGAACGGGGCGTACCGCAGCTGCTCATAAATCCAACACGCCTCGTCAACAGCGAATTCGCTCCTCGTGTCCTTGTCTCCATCGGCCTCCTCACTCAATGCAGAGTTGCTATCGTCAATGGCGCCTTCCGTGTTGCCTCGTGAATCCGGGACTGAGATTATTGCCGACACGTCGTGTATGTTTGAGCGAATCGTCAGTGAGATGAATTCCTGAAGCTGGAAGGCGCTGTCCAATGCAGTGAGGGGTGGAAGCGATTTTACGGGATAAAATGTGGATATCCTCGATCCTTTTAGCGGGCGTTGGACGTTGGCCATGGTGGGGGAGGCGGAGGGCGGAGGGGGAAGGCAGCCTGGCACATTCCATAAAAGGGTCATGCGGCCTCACCCCTCATTTCTTGAACACTCCCATGGCGTTTTCTTATCTGGCACACCGGAGAGCGTGGTCAGCCCATTATGAGACGTCAGAGAGCGTGCAACATCGTTCTTAACCGTTTTATTCCCAGCCGCGCCAAGCAAAAAGAACGCGAAGATCGTATCAATGGCTTGCCCACCGAATTTCATGCTGCCCTCACTCTGAGGGACCAGCAAATCATCACTCATCACGTCGCGTCCTTGGTCGCCGAGGTTCAAAGTGGAGACCTCGACCCAGAGCATGTTCTGCTTGCGTACAGCAAAAAGGCCTTGTACGCCCATCGGAAAACAAACTGCATAACCGAAGTGATGATATCCAAGGCACAGGCGTTGGCGAAGGAATGCAACAGGGCGGGTTCCCTGGCTGGGATGCCTGTCAGTCTGAAAGACACTGTGGGTGTCGCCGGATTCGCCTCATGCATCGGATATTCCAGTCCTTCCAGGCTGGTCCCTTATCAGAAGGACGCTGCGATTGTTCGGCTCCTGCGTGATGCCGGTGCCTACCCGTTCGTCAAAACGAATGTCCCGATTACTCTGCTTTCCTTTGAATCGTCCTCCGATGTTGGGGGAGGTCAACAAACCCTTACTCTGCTCGACACTCTCCTGGCGGGTCTACGGGTGGCGAAGCTTCGCTCCTTGCATTTGGTGGTTCCAGACTGGGTATCGGGACTGATGTGGCGGGCTCTGTTCGCATCCCTGCTCATTACTGCGGCATCTATACCATCAAGGCGTCCACGCATCGCTTTCCGAAGGATGGAAACTCAACTTCCTTGGTCGGACAAGAGGGCGTCCCACCCGTTTATTCTCCCATGACAAGGACCTTGGAAGATTTAGAGACATTTTGGCGCGCTATTGTGGGTATGAAACCCTGGGAGTACGATCCTTACGTATATCGCGCCACTTTTGATAAAGGGTGGGGCATTATTGATGTTTTTCAAAGTGCGTTCCCCTATCCTGGCGAACTGTTAACCTCCCCAAGAAGATGAGGGTGGGTATCCTGTGGGATGATGGTTCGGGATTCATGCCCTTCTACTCTCCCCGAGACTTGATCAAGTGCCTCCGACAGGTGTTGTAACACCTTCTCCACCGTGCAAGCGAGCATTGCAAATTGTGACATCCCTTCTGGAGGAGGACGGACACGATATCATAACTATGTTTGTTTTCTAAACTGGCTTCATTGGCCCTTTGAACTTAGATCTTTTTCATTCAGCGACCCTCCCAGTCCACTCAAGGCTCTACAAATCGGATCGCAACTCATGGCTAATGCGTGTGCGCACTTTTCTCAACTTGGCTGCGCTGTCGACCGAACCTTCCTTCAGTCGTGACAGGCTCCTCACCTCTCCGCTGGTGCGAGTCTAACGACCCCGGCGTGGCAGCCGGGCTATTCGCGCTTCGCCTTACCCGAATCCTGATGAAGCTTTACGCCTGGTTCCACCGCCACGTCCTCCGCGACGCTGTCTACGCTTCGCTCGTCGAGGGCTGGCACGTGAAGAACTGCCAGGAGTTCTACGCCCTCGTCGGGCAGCGCGAGGACTATCGTGCGGAGTGGTTCGACTACTGGCGACTCAAAGGACTCGACCTCGTGCTGACGGCGCCCAACGCGCTCCCGGCGATGAGACATGGTGACGGTCGGCGTTTGTGGAAGGCCTGCGGGTATACGTTCTTGTTCAACATCGTTGGTGTCACGTTCACTCACTCACTCCCTCCCTAACTATCGTGAGCGTATGTTGAGGCTGATTCTGATGACCGCAGCTCGACTACTCCGCGGGCGTTATGCCCATCACGCGTGTGGACTACGCGCTGGACACACTCGCGCGGTCGTTCACGCCACGGAACAAGGTCGAGAGAGATGCGTACTTGTGCTACGACGCGGACGACATGCACGGTCTGCCGGTCGGAGTACAGATCGTCGGCAGACGTCTCGAGGAGGAAAAGGTTCTTGAGGGCATGAAGCTCATCGAGAACCTTCTCAAGGAGAAGGGAATCGCATACTCGCACATGCGCGTGCAATCACGATAGGGGGCTAATGTTCGATTTTTTCGTCGTGGGGCTCTGTGTTGCAATCTGAAAACGTCAATGTGAGTGGGTTAAGGGGTGCGCGCGAGAGATCCATGAGCACCGACGACGCTGAAATTTTGGATGCCCCCTCAGGCATCGTGCAGGCTCAATGCGTATGATCAGGAATTTGTGCACTCAGATTGCAAACTTGGCGCTGTGGCTCAAGGAAAAGCATATATGTGTCTCACTCCTTTTGTCCCCGAAATATGTTATTTCATCTTGGCCTCCAATCCGTTTTGCTCAATGTCTCACATGTGAAAAGTACCTATCTGAGGAGCTTGTTCGCCAACACCCCAATCGCTCTGGCTCCTCGTACTAGTTGTTGCGCCTGTAGCGCGCGCGAAAGACACGCTTGAGTTCGTGTGACTGGACTGAGGGCAGGGGTTCTTGAGGGAGCAGTGAATGGTGCAATAGGAAGGGTGGCGTTCGTTGACGATAAGGAGAGGAAGGGAGGGTGAACGAGAAGGGAACGCAAGACCGAGCGCGTGGCCTTTTCGGTGATGTCGATCCTCTGTACTTGTAAACTTTTGAGTCAAGTCAGCCTTGGAATAGGCTCGACTCTTGCCACTCGCGTAGAGGGAGGTGGTGTGCAATCGAGGTTGAAAGGAAGTCAGCAGCGAAACACCAACAAAACACAGGGCTGGCACTTGAATACCGATGCGTAGTAGCTTACAGACCTTGCACGGCACCCGATCACCCGTTTCCTGCAGTACCTACCGGTGGTGTGAGGCTGTACAGGGCGTGGGAGACGGGCGCCTCGGAGCCTTCATCACTCCTCGATATCGATGGTTAATTTCACCTCGTCTCCAAACGCTACTGATGAGCATTCACATGTATGCCGAGCGTCATCCGCGTCATCATTTCCGAGTTAACCAAGTCGCATGTAGTCCTCTTCCGCAAGGTGGTTCCTCTGAAGGCTCGTGGAAAGGAAGTCATCGCGCACGTCCGCAGGGTGTGTGTTTTCTGCTCAGCCTCCACAACGACTAATGACAGGTCGGATTTTAGATCGGGTGACCATGGGCACACTCCCCGACGATGTCCTTGTCAAAATATTCTATTTCTACGTGGATGTCTCGGCAATGTGGTCATGTGAATGGCGCACACTGGTGCACGTGTGTCAAAGATGGCGAAATATCGTGTTTGCATCCCCACGTCACCTCAACCTGCGACTTGTTTACACA
Organism: Russula earlei; assembly: GCA_025769875.1. NCBI lineage: Eukaryota > Fungi > Basidiomycota > Agaricomycetes > Russulales > Russulaceae > Russula > Russula earlei. Next base: position 12,831 of record JAGFNK010000715.1, on the reverse strand, counting down.
GGAAAAAGGCCGATGTCCGAGATGCTGGACATCTGGCCAGTCTTGCCGGTGGTGATAAGCACGACTGATCCAGTCAGCATATCAGACATCGAACCTCACTGGGGAAACATAACTGCCTTCCTCGAGTCGGAGTTCCACCATCGCATATGTGAAATCACCTTGCTCCGCATTCCGTCTTCACATTGGGAAAGATTCGCAGCCGCGATGCAGAAACCGTTCCCGCAGCTGAAAGGTCTGGACATCTGGGTGGAAGAAGATACGGTGACGTCCCTTCCGGATTCGTTCTTGGGCGGTTCAGTCCCACTTCTGCGACGAGTCTGGTTGGGAAATTGTCCGTTTCCAGGAATCCCGAGACTACTTTTGTCAGCCGATCACCTTGACAGTCTTGACCTTTGGAATATTCCCGATTCCGGTTACATTTCGCCCCAGGATCTGGTCGCCGCCCTGTCGGTCATGTCCCATCTTGAAGCCCTTTGCGTTCAATTCCAAACCCCGCGGTATCCTGCAAGTCGACCTCGACCTCTGCTCGCACGCTCTGTCCTCCCTGCTCTCACCCAATTTGAGTTCGGGGGCGTTTACGAGTACCTGGAGGACTTGCTGGTTCAAATCGAGGCTCCCCTTCTCAACCAACTCTGGGTAACGTTTTACATGGAGCTCACCTTTGTCGTTCCACAACTTCACCAGTGGATCAGTCACGCAGAATTGTTCAAGACATACAACCGAGCATGTGTGGAAACCTCCCATCGTGGGATCCGATTTGCCATTAACGGTGGAGAAACACACAAGTCTCCGAGGATCTCCTTGGCAATCGGCGGCGTAGATCTGGATAGGCAGCTCACATCGCTGGTCCAACTCTGCAGCTCACCCTTACCCCTCCTGTCCACTCTGGTACAGCTCAACATCGTGGATCCTGTTCCTCCAGATTCACAATCACATCGGAACATGAATACCACTCGATGGCTCAGACTCCTCGACCCGTTCACTGCTGTGAAGGATCTGCGCCTGTCCGATCAAGTTGCGCCACCTGTCTGCCAAGCGCTGGAAGAGCTCGCCGAAGAAAAAGTAACAGAAGTGCTGCCCGCGCTACAGAACATTTACTTGAGCGGCCTCCGGCCATTGGAACCCATTCCGAAATTTATTGAGGGATTCGTCGCCGCGCGACAACTCTCTGGTCACCCTGTGGCCGTCAACCCTTGGGGTGACCGGGGAAAAAACGAGTCTTTTCTGTCAGCAACTCGTGATGGATGAGTTCTTTATATCTGGTATCGTCTAGCCTCTGTGCGTTGTCATTATATCGCTCCCAGAACCCTTGTTACCGTCCCTCATCTTCATGACGGATTGAACCGAATGCAGAAAACAGCTCCCGTCATCTGTGGAGGATTGTTCCAAGTGCGCACTCACGCTCATAAACGACATCGCGCAGTTCTTGAGGCACCCACACACATAAGGACATTGCATCAAATATGCATGTATGTCAGTGCAGGCGTGATACATCACGACAATACATCATATCTCTGTGTGACACGGAGGAGAGAACAAGGAACAGGAAGGGCACGCAACAGCTACGCGAGCCAGTGGAAAAGATTCTTCTGCATCCATCGCTAGGCCGCGCACTGTTGTGATCGCCCACATAAGATTGCATGTGTGATTGAGATTGGATTGCAGGTGAATAATGTTGAGTGTGTGTATGCAAGGGCAACATTTATGATGTGATCCTACTTAGTGATTCAGATAGTTTACATCTCATCTTGTAGATTATGTGGCTGACGATCAGCTGTGATTTACCTTTGAATGCTCAAATTGTCAGTGATTGCTTATGCATGCAATACTGAGGTACATTACTTTGTTATATCATGTATGTGCAGTGAACTCATGCCTTGCTTAAAGCAGCCTTGCTTAATCTTATCTAGGTAATACAAGGTGATTTAGAACAATTGGTAGCTAATTACCACTGATCCTTGGACATACTTAGTGATCCATGATGATAGTTAGCTGTACTGTAGTTGGTGGCAGTCTCAGGTACTTAAGAATGCCACAAAGTACATAGATCACTTCAGTTTTGTGTCAACCAAACTGAACTACTGTGTGATAGATCTGCCTGCAATCTTATAATCTGCTGCTATCTAATCACACACACTGCATATTCATATTTTCAATAGGTTGGCCCCATGAACTCAAGTATGCACTTCTCATGCACTACAGTTGTAAATAGTCATATCATATCATGTGTTCAGCTGTAGGGATAATGTAATCTTATCATGCTTGGGGTCAGCACCCCAAAATGTACAAATTCAAGCAGTGAAACCCATGATTGGCTGCATCTGGATACAGTACATGAGGTTCTACTGTTCAAGTTTCAAGGCAATCCATGGAGAAATGGTTGAGATATTGCAGTTTGAAATTTTGCATGCAGATCTACACCCAAAAATCAAAACTTCAAGAACTAATAATTAGACACCAGATCTTGGCATGCACCTAGATACAGTACATGAGATCCCACTGTCCAAGTTTCAAGGCAATCTATGGAGAAATGGTTGAGATATGGCAGTTTGAAATGTTGCACTCAGTTCACACCCAAAAATCAAAACTTCAAGAACTAAGAATTGGACCCCAACTCTTGGGCTGCACCTAAATACAATACTTGAGATCCCACTGTTGAAGTTTCAAGTCAATCAATTGAGAATCAGTTGAGATATGGCAGTTCAAAAATTTCCACTCCAAAAATTGACATTTCAAGAACTGAATATTAGGCTCCCATATTTTAGCTGCACCTAGATACAGTATGTAAGGTTCTACTATCAAAGTTTCAAAGCAATCTGTTGGGAAACTGTTGAGATATAGCAGTTTTAATTTCACACTTGAAATGACATCCAAAAATGGCAAGTGCAAGGTCATGGTGAAGCTGCTTGGGTCATTGCTGGGGTCCAGTTTTGAGTATGTCCCTTTTATGATTTCCATTAGGCCATTTACTTTGAATGCTTCACTCTAATTTTAGTGAAAAGTTTTAGAAGAAAGTCTAAGGACATGGCAATCAGCACATGGGAATGTGGATCAAAGGTGGCATGCAGGAGGTGTTTTGGGGAAATGATACACCACAATGCACTATTTTGTTGGCTCATTTTGAGCCTCTTTAAATACATTTCTTGTATATATGCTACCCATAAATGTGTATCATAGGTTACTAAGACAATATCAAGAAATCTGAGACAATTTTTGCCTTTGTGGCCTTTGGCTGAGGCATTGAGCTTGCATCTCATGAGCTCCACTGTGTCCTTAAGACACGCTTGCTGTAATTACAGATGTGAGATAGTTAGACAATGCATTAAATTAAATTTTTAGCCTTTTTGCTTTGTATGTGATCTGCAGCTTGCAAGCCTGCTGTGTGATCAAGCCAACCTGTCAACTGAGTAAAGTCCCCCCACAAAGAGGGGTTTTCCAAAATTTGGTTTTTGGTCCTTTCAGATCTGGGAGCACACCACAAAGGTGCTTCACACATCATGGCCTCTGGTGGAGAGAAATCCACCAAATTTAGGTTTCCATTGTGTGTACATGACTCCATCACCTTTGAAGAGTGGTACTAACCCTACCATGTAGTTTGGATGGGCACCCTTGTTTGGACACTTGAGATCCCTCAATTCAAGCTCAATCAGCATAAAACTTCTTATAGCACTTGCTATACTGTATCTTAATGTATCCAATATATTATATTTTTTTGCTGAAAGCCTTTGTGGTTCATTGAGATCAAAGAAATAGCAGTCAGTCATGCCTGCTGTCCAATGCCACATTGGAGTTTCTATGGTTCCAAAATAGGTTAGATATGGATCTGGTGATCACAGCAAGCTATAGACATAAAAGAAAATGACCAATTAACTTAATGACATCTTATCTATAGCAGCACACATACTGTACATGTTTATAGTAGCACAATGCAACACAACATGCTAGTGCGCTAGCATGAATGGAGTTCGCATATTGCATTGTGTCTCTGTTGACTGTTAAACCATGCCACCTGTGAGACAGAAAACAACACACCAGCAAGATAAGCATACAAATGACCCAAACTACAAAAACAACATCTAAGCAGCAATCCAAGGCATCAACTCAGGGAGATATAAATTGTTTAGAGCTGCTGCAAGGGACACAGGAGTAAGTTGCACTGGAACATTCATATCACTTCTACTTAACAGGAAACCTAGAACCCACTCTCAACTCTGACAGATCATGCCAAGGGCTGCCATGCAAGTCATGCTGAAGGAGCTGCCAAAAGGCAACTGCTTGATGTTCCACAAGAAGCAGCACTTATCCTTTGGGTCAAGCAACAAGCATCAATGGGTGCACCTTATACTGCAAAGGAGATCCAAGCAGAGGCTTCTGCAATCTTGGACAAGAATGTGTCAAAGAGATGGCACAGAAACCTAGCCAAATGACATCCAGATCTGTGCTCTGCAAAGCTTGTATGACTTGATCCAAAATGCACCCAGAACTTCAATAAAACAGTCATTGGTGACTACTTTAAGAAGCTAGAAGGGCTCCATGCAAGAGTGGAAGGAAACACTACTATCTCAAGAGCCAGCAGACTAAATATCACCTCCAGAGCAATAATCTGGAGCTGGTTACAGTTATTGAATGTGTTTCAGGAGCTGGAGAGGTGGTTCCACCATCATTCTGTCTCCAAGATGGCTGCATGCCTGACATGAGACACTATCTTTGGGATGATGAGTGGGGCAGGTATGTGCCTTATCAGTTGGTCATGTGTATTAGTTTCTGATGATCAATCAAGTCTCTATGTGTCCAAATCAGGATGGACTGGTGCCTTCAATTGCGAAAATTGGATCTGCCAGGTCTTTATCCCATATGCAAAGGCACATCAAGTGGACAATACAAAGCCCATTGTCCTCACAATGGACAGACATCATACACATGAAATGCCCCAAATAAAGCAGATGATCTATGAACATCTTGGCCAGGAAAACATTGAAATAATCATATTCTGCTTTCCTGCCAAGATCACCAGCCATTAGATGTGAAGATCTTTGCATCTGTTAATCACAAATGGCAGGACACTTGTGCTGATTATGCCAGGTGTGGAATTCCAATCAATTGGTTTACAGTGATTCCTGCATATATCCATGGTATCAGGGGTGCATTCACCAAAGATCTCATTGCTTCAGCATTCAGAGCAACTGGCCTCTACCCTGTCAACTATGAAGGCTTCACTGAGGAAGATTTTGCTCTGAGTCAAGCCTCATCCACAATTGCACATGTACCCACATCATTCCCATTCAAATTCCCCTCATGCAACCTAGTAGATCCCTCAGATAATGATTGGTGCCCAAGATCAGACTCAGATTACTCTGATCCTAGTAACAGTGACCAAGATATGAATGCATCAGATCCAGATCTTGCAGAATCAGCTGATGATCCTCCACAATCTGATCTGCCAGTTGAAGTGACAGATATGGAACCTAGAGATGCTGCTTCTGGATTCATGATTGCCTTAGCCAATCTGGAGTCAGAAGCACATCATATAACATGCTCTACAACAGCTGATCTTGCAATCAAAGCACTGATAACTCCAAAAATTGTCTCATTTGATGAAGATAGATCACTATCTCACAAGGATCTCTTAACAAAACTAAGGCTGGTCCAGACACAGCTTGTCAACACCCAGCAAGCTCTTGGTCATACCATCTCCCAGCTTAGTGCAGCAAATGCACACTGCACCTCAATCAACTGAGAGCTGCAGTTTGTCAGGGTGCAGCTGGACAATATACAGAAAAGGAAGCAGCATGGGTTGACAAAGATCAAGGCATGCATGCTTTGTAACATCAAGAGGACTCCATGCTGAATTTGAGAAGGAGGATGCTGAGAGAGCTGAATGTGAACACATTGCTGCTGAGAAGCACCAGAAAGAAGAGGCTGAGCAGGCACAACATGAACTTCAGGTCATGCATGATGCTTCAAATTGATCATTCAAAAGATGGCTGGCTTCTTATAAGAAGGATGATCTCTGAGCACTTGCCCTTGCTTTGGGGCTGTCAGATAAAGATACAAATGCAGAAATACTATCTCACTGTTGAATTGCGCAGTGATAAGGTAGATTAGATCATAATAGATCTAATAAAACTTTATTCAGTTTCTGTGAGATGAAACTGTTGTGTCATATTTACCTAATAAAACTTTACTACAATGTGTAATTAGCTACTGATAAGATCGTGAGATAGTAAGTACTTACTTTGGTTTCTGTAATATGAAACTGAAGTATCTACTGTATGTACAATGCTCTCAAGTATCTGAGAGTGTCCTGAATCATTTTATCTGTATTAACTATCAAATTCTTTCCACAATCGCTTTGTGCTAGCTACTGATTGTCTTAGATCACACTTTCAAATTGCTATTGTATGTGTTGCAGCAACTGAGCTGAAACACTTATGTGGTCTGGGCCTGTGGGCTGCCTGGACAGTTTGGGCCAACACGTCAACACTTTGGCTACTCTTTATCTCAACACTCGCATCAAGGGTCACTTTGATCAACACCCAGATCTTCAGATCAATGCACAGTTTTCTGGGTTATTCACTTGATCATCACATCATGCCACTCACAACACAAGCATCACCAAGGCATCATCAGACAAAGAATCTTGTGTGGAACCCTCCCCAACTCATTTACAACCTGCTGATGCAAATACAGCCTCAATTCCATATGGTGTTCAGCTCAATTATGCCCATCAGTACCCCACCTATGTGTCTTATCATCCCAGGCCGCATCTTCCTGAGCCAGTTCCAAATCTTGATTCTAATCAGTATTAAAACACTTCCTCATAACTTTACAAAGTCACTCATTTTGATTGATATCACACTTAAAGGCAAACAAGCCCATGACATGTGTGACTGTCCAAACAAGGGTGCCCATCTGAACTACATGGCAGGGTTAGTATGTTGTAGCTATATATGCTGCCTTTGTAAAAATTTCCCACAGCTCCTACAGTGGGAGTGTTGCTGCCTCTACTGATGGCAAGGGTGCAACTTTTGCTGCAGTTACTGTGGGAGCGCTCATGGTGTTTCATTACACAATTTGGAAGCAGGAGTCCATGGAGTCAGTGACAGCCAGGTCTCATAATCTGTTGGAGCTATAGGGTTATAACTCAGTCTTCTGCCTGAAAGACTGTATTAATTAGTAAACTAAGGTATAGGATAATAGCTATGTACACTATAAGCTTTAATGAAAGTAAAGGAATGTGTGGTCCAGATTGTCCATTTGCACAGCACTCGGCCGCTGCACTTCCAACACTTTCAAAGCCGATGGACTCCGATGAACGATGGCTAACGATAACAACGATTCGATCTCCTCTATACGTCTGAGGTCCGGAGTGGGATGAATACTCTCTTCGAGAGTTGTTTTTCCACCGGGATTTCTGACTGGGAGGACACTGTATTTGAGTGACAAGGCCCATTGCGGGGATCGCGCCTTACATATTACGATGAGGTGGGACAAGTAATAATGACTTGCAAGAGCGGTGAGATACGTGGTATTCCCGGCAGTCTGTCTGAGCTCTTGGTGCACAATAGACGCCCAGTCATTCGGGCTGACAGAGCGATCGCCGTCAAGATCGTCGACTGGTCACGATAGATTTAATACAGATGATCACTGAGAGAGGAAGAAGGGCATCACCGAGTTGCTTCACAGCGGAAATTTCACATTTTGCAAGTTCTACTATAAGTTCTCTAGACATCGTTTCCGGAGATGGGGAGTGCTCAATCAGAGCATGCAGGAGTTTGAGTGCTGGCACGTCGAAAGTTGAAGAGGTCGCTCCAGCGCGTCTCGCAAGCCCGAGCGGCGGATTATCCACAGAACTGTCTTGGTTTCCCATCAACTCCAGCAGCGCCAGGATGTAAGTTGCTAGGGAATCGTATGCCATGATTTGAGAAGAATGAGGTCCAGTGGAAAGAACCAACGGCTGAATTGCATCGCTCGCTCCTGACTTAAGGGCCACGTGACTCACCTTCCAAGAACTCGATGAGGAGGCCGAACTGTCCCAACTGTGATGTCCACCTTTATCTCACTTCGGAGCACGGTCATGCAACAGTACATTCAAAAGAGGAGTCCGATTTGACCTGCTGAAGCAGGGGCTACTTCCTCACTTTGGAGATGCTGGGAGAATCGCGGATCGCTTTCAGGTGAGTCTTTTTTCTCTCATTCCCTCCTGCCAAACGAACAAAAACGTGTTTTCCTACTTTTCTTAGTCGTTTGAGAACACACCTTCTCCAGCGACGAACGTCTCCATATTACGCATCCACGGGGCTCTGCGACCAGCACCGCCTGGGCAGCGCTGCCCTCCTGTACAGAGTCGGAGCGGGTGATGGAGAAGGCCACAAGGTCGTCTCAAAATCGTCTCCATCTACGATCGCGGCTGTCGAGTAGAATGTGGGTCAAATGAGGGGTAGGCAATTATGGTACGTCCGGCTGTCCTCATCTCCTCGAATTTCTCCGGGCTTACGCAGAGGTTGGAGCACAGAGGCTCACCTGGCTATCTCAGCTATCTATTGAGAATAGACAAGTACCTTACCACTCCCACGGGTAGGCGAACCTTGTGACCACAAGAATAAATCACTTTTGTCAGACATCCTCGCCTTTGTGTTGACAAACTCCAATGAGGCCCCTCTCCACCGACGCAGACACACCACAACATCATGGCGTCGTCAAGCTACCATGCATAGTGCCATGTTCGGACGCCACCGAAACCCCCTCAATAACTTCGACTTCTTCTAGCCATCCCTCGTCATAACCTTGACCCAAACACGTAACAATGTGCCCTAGAGTTCTCACTTCACCCAACGATCTTGTTACCAACGCCCGCGGGCTGATCAACATCGGTCAGTACAAGGCTACTACTACCGGATGTCACTCCAGCAAATGAGTGGCCAAAAAACGCTTGCGCCTTACCACGTGACGGCTCGGGGGATGCCCTGCTAAATACAGTGCGCGTTCTGGTTGCTGTGGATAGTCAAGGAAGGCTTGGTGAATCTGAAGGAAACATACCATCGAGCATGGAACGCTTTTTCAACTTACCGCTTGAAAGGTACCCAAGGTCTGCTACTCCATATCATGCCGTTTCTGGACAGACAAAATACTCCAGCTCATTGTTAGCTCATTGTTTGTCATTGCGAAAGCGGTTGACCGGAGATCCGGGATGTGATCGGCCCCATTACACTCTGCTTCGGGTTCAAAAAAAAAAGGGGGACTTTGTCTTTGTGATTCCGAGACCAGGTCCACCCAGCCGATGATTTACCATACTACCACGAACCGAACCCGGGGCCGTTCTTGTTCTACTGAAAGCGTAGTTTATATATACACCGTGGAGATGGAGAAGTCGAAGTCCCATCCACGTCCCCACGTCCCACGCCTGTCGCTCCGCGGTCACGATCCGCGATCGATTTCATCGTGCTGTCACCGTGCCCTGACGGTGCTTTGCAAATCTGGCAAATGAACAATATTTGATGTTGCACCATCTCACACAGAAGGCAGGGGAGATCCTGCATCCACGAGGACGCAACGCATCACTATGAATTAATATCCAAGCCCAACCCTATCAAGGCACCACATTAGTCACTTACAATGCCATTTCTACAAAAATAGACAAACAAAAGAGATGATGTGGATATGTTACTGAGGTGATGTTCGACACTGCGTTTCCGGCGTGATTGAGCAAATAACCGAGCGAGCAAGTCAAGGCGATCGAATGATTCGACGATGCGTGATGCATTGATGGACTGACCAACCGTGTGTCCATAGAACATTTTGATAGGCGTTGCATAAATATACAGCATGTTTACGAAGGTGGTGGCATTAATGTCGAGTAGGTAAGACGTGCGAGGAATGGTACGCTAAAAGAAATAATAAATAAACAACCCTCCTCCCAAGACAAAAGGGCCCCAACGAGTCTCAAAAAAAAAAAAGAAAGAAAGAAAGAAAAAAAAAAAAGCGACTCGAATGCCGCGACCGTAGCCAATCAAGGGACTGCCGGCTTCGTTCTAGGGAAATCCGAGAGTGGCGATGAACCCGACGCGGGTCCCGCCGCTCGCTCGCTCAGGCAGGCGACTATCTCGGTGCCGAGGCGGTGGTGGCCTTCGGGGCGGACAGTTGCGGCATGGTGGCCGGGCGAGCCGATCGAAAGCCGCGCAAGAGAGGAGTGGAGGATAGGCGGGAGCCGGAACGCATGCGGAGCATGTGCGCGCTGAGGAGCGGCGGGACCGAGACGGGGGGGTTGGAAGGTGGCGATTCCGACTTGGACCTGCCCGCGCTGCTCTTGCAGGACGACGAGGCGGAGAGGGTGCGTCTGATCCCCCTCTCGCGTCGGCGCTCTTGGGGCCGGCTCTGGAGGGCGGAGGTAACGACGATGCTGGGGGGAAGACGTCGCGTCTGGTTCTGGCCTCTACCCCTTCCCTCCGAAGAATCGCCATCGAGCGAGGTGCCAGCCTGAGGCCTGTGCACCGCGTCGACCGCAGTCTCCGAATTGTAGCGTGGACGACTTGGCGGCACCTTCTCCATCGTCGTAATTTCAACTCCTGTAGAGACGGAACCCGCGTCAGGATGATCCATCATGGATGGCGCGGGGAACGACTGCATCCTTGGCGAATGCAAATCGCTAGCCCGAGTGGGATGAAACTCGGAAAATGTGGTCACGTGATTGTGCATGTTTGTGAGGGAGAGGGCGTGAGATTGAAAGTCATGAAACTCCGGCTTGCCAACTACCAGATCAGTTTCGTGCGCTGGCAGTAAATTATTTCTGCGACATGTGCGCATTCATCGATCGAATGCCGCGGGCATAGATTGTGTAGAGTCTTGACAGGTTCTGTCGTAAGTGATACGGAGATGAGCTCCGGACTTGAAGGCGCCGCTGGACTGAGGGGCGGGCGAGGAGGAAAGCTCGATGATGGGATCTAGAGAGGAAGTGTCGTAGCTGCTTCTTGCAGAGGGGGACGATTCATCATCGTGAGGGACGGAGATAATGTCCAACACTATACTTGAAGGTCGAACAGAAGATCGAGAGAGGGACGGAGTGCGATGGGATCGAGAGGGTGGGACGCTTACAGGATGACGAATGACGCCCTCCTTCAAGTGTGTCTTTGCGAGTCTCCGAATGCCCTTCAGGATGTCTACGGAAGGAAGGCTGAGACGGGTGCCGAAGAATCCTCGCCTGCTTTCGGGAGCGGGTGTCTCGAACCACGGCTTGTGATGCGCGAGCTTCTGCGGTGCGCCAGGAAATGAGGAGACTGAGAGGGACATGGGGAGGTGCGGTGGGGAAAACGATGTCGAAAAAAGAGATATATGTGAAACGAGGAAAGACGCGGGGGGTCGAGATTCAAGAGGGAGTAAAGTGTGTGTCGATGGGATCATGAAACGGCGGCAAAGGCGATGCACAGCAAATTGACCGCACTGCACGTTGAAGATTGATAGCACCGAGTTGCGTTCACGACCTTAATGCAGCGTGATGATCGAGAGTCACGAATAACCACAGGGGCGCGAGTGCGGGCGGTCAGCTTGCGCGAAGACACGCATGGGGATTTTTAAAGAACTGCATCGGCATGGATGAGCGATGAGCGGTGAGATATCAACGGACAAAGAGGCAATACCCTGAATCATCATTTCTCCGCGCTCGGAAGTCGGGAACCGGGCGGGCCACGTGAGGGTTGTAAGAGCAAGGAAAGGAAGTACGGTATGATGAACCTGACAAGGGCCCTATTTAATACCCCTCCGATAAATCTGTCAGTCCATCCGGTGTCTGTCCCTTTTTTTTTGCCCATCGGATCCACTTGGTGAGTGGGAACTGACTCCCACATGGAGATAGCAATCAAGCCACGATTACCATCTGTCACTGCACCGTGACGTAGATAGCATGACGCCCTGAGCGATGCTTCGCTTTCCCGTCCGTCACATGGGTGAAACCTCAAAGCGAGGCTTTGGCTGAGCCGAGCGCCGAGATTGATATTGGTGGGGAGAGAAAATGTAGGAAACGAAGAGGTGAGAGAGCAACAGCCGGGGCCGGGAACGCCAGCGTGACATGCGTTTGATGCCCGGTTAGGTAACGGTGGCAAATGCGCGGTTGGTTGGCAAAAAAAGGTTGTCGAGATCAGTGTCACAAGTCGAAAAGGTGATCTTGATATTCTACGCTCATTTGCCTGGACTGATTGATGGGCCACAGGGTTGCATCAGGATAAATGAATGAGTGGCTGAATCATTTGGACTCGGATCCCCGAATGGCCCGTATCCCCTGTAAGAACTCATCTCGAGTAGGGTGCGTTACGATGCATGAATTTGACGTCCCACTCATTCATAGATGGGAGTTACGTTCAACACCCGTCGTGTCTCAACCACGGGTGCCGTCGGTTTCGGGTACTCTGGAGACTGTAATCCCTCAAAGCTGGGCACCCTCCCTCGAATTCCGTACGCGTTCGAGATCTCTGATCCATTGCAGCTTGGGGGGCCGTAGAATGGTCTCTCTTTGTTCCTACCTACAACTCTCACTACTACAGTCGAAGCGTCCCAGATGTGTAAAGTTTTCCCTGTCTGTAAACTGTCGTCGTGGTGGGCAGTCTCACGAGGCTGGCTAGAATGGAACGAGATAGGTACGAGGCAATCTCGTAGTTCATCAGATCCTACTAAATTCATATGTGATTATGCAAATTGATTGTTCGTAAGAATTGTTGATGCAAAGAGCGACATGCGCCAAATGTGGTGCGTTCATGCAGGGTAGGTAGGTAAGCGATTGGGGAGGGTGTATAAAAAGTCAAAGTCAATGATAGCCCGAGCAAGAGATGAGTACGAGAGGGG
>JAGFNK010000714.1:0-24313 GCA_025769875.1 Russula earlei | reverse complement strand
GTCTGGACGTCTATCGACTCGTCTTCGAGCTTATTCCTCGCTCTTGAACTGGATAGTTCAACAGTGAGTCTTGACAAAGGTCAGTCGGATGATTGTGCACCACCTCACAAGCAGTGCGCTCATTGGGCATCCAGGTTTGATTGTCAATGTAAACTTGATGGTCATGAATTTGACAAGTGCGCGACAGCATCCAGAAGAACACCACCACTAGGGAAGCCGCCAAACTCACCAACCATAGTAAATCCGAGTTCCTGGCCAACATGTCCCACAAGATAAGGTTGGCCTGGTGGATTGGATATCTCAAAACGTGAGTGCCATGGAACTAATTATTGAGCACAAGTTCGTTAACTAACATAACAATCAGTCAAAGCTGGTCAGATGACCATGGAGCAAGTCTCCTTCTCGCTCCGGCAGACTGTTTTAGGAATCGTCCACGCATCACAGAACAACTTGGACCTCACTTACTAGATCCTGACATTTTAGACCAGCTCATTGGTGATTCCCTCCACCTCTGGCAAGTTATCGCAGACCTAGTGGGCAACGCAATCAAGTTCACACCATCTAAACCTCCAAGAAGGGTCATGTCGCACTCAGTTGCCGTCTACTCGCCCTTGACGATTCTAGTGTGTCCCTCAAGTTCTGCGTCTTGGACACTGGCATTGGTATTGCCAAGGACAAGCTGAATTTTAACTTTGACACTTTTGCACAGGACGGGGTTCTACGACAAGGGTGCATGCTGTTTTACCTTTCTGCATTTTTTCTTGACACACCAGCTTTTCTCAGAAGGAATACGGAGGAACGGAATAGGGCTGTCGATTTTGAAACGCTTGTTGCTCTTATGGCTGGAAGTATGTGGGTTGAAAGCGAGATTGGCAAGGGTAGTAAGTTCTTCACTATCATGTCCCAAATTGGCCAGATGTCCATGAATGCGACGCTTGCCAAGATGGTGCCATTTGGGAACTATTTTATTTGTTGATATGCTATATGACAACATTGCGGTGGTGGATTGGATACAGGAACTTGGACTCAGGCCTTATGTGATTCACGATCCACTCAAAGTCACAGATAAGGCTACATGCCCCCCTACATTGATACATCATCATTGATTCGCTCAATGTGGTAAGTTTCAATATCGTGTTTTATGGACAATGTACAGCAGACCGAGACGATCCATGAGTATGAGCATTTGTGGTACATACCCATTGTCTTATTAGCACTGGTGCGCCACACAATCTGTGATATCTGTCTACCCTGTGCTGATCTGATGAGTTTCATCAAAACCTTCCTTGTTTGAACTGTACATAACATTGCCTATCACATGACACTAGCTGCTGACCCATTGTTCCATGTAGTGAAATGGTGTCTGGATAACAGCATAAGCTCCAAGGTCACGCACCCATGAGCACACAGGACCTGGCATCGGTGCTCATCTCCGCCCCTCAGAAGAAACGAAGTAAAAAACTAGCTTTCCATGTCCACTGTAAGGTATCTGGCCAGGAAAACTCATATGACCTGTACCAGGCCCCTTGCGTGCCGCACGTCTCCTTCATTTGTCCCTCGCTCACGCATCCTCCTTCCCTATCCTCCTTCCTTTCCTTCTCTCTCGCGCACTCGCCTTTTTGACATACTCTCCCAACTCCTGCGCCCCGGAACTGTGACAACACCCCAGTCGATCACCTTCGACATCACACGCCTCGCCTTCAACACCTCGCCCTCAATGCCTCGCTGCCAACGCCTGTCATGAACCATTCTCTGGAGAGGGCCCTTGAAGGACCCTTCCTTATAGGAGGAAACCCAGCCTCTATGGTGTCACCCTGTTCACATGAGCAAAAGGGTGAGTAGAGGTGTCCACAATATCACGTGCGCATTGTTGTGCGAGCGATTCTCGGCACAATCTACATACAGCAAGCCTCACTTAAAGACAACCCTTCTAGCAACAAAAGACAGTATTAGGGCCTTTCTAAGGACCCTTTGGAACGACCCTAGGAGCTCTACAATAGGCACTAACCTAGTATCAAAGGCCCTACAACACGTTATTAGACCAACTCTAATAACTATAGAACGAACTATAAGGCAATACTAAGGACCTTAATAGAAGTATTAGGGTCAACTCTAGGGACCCTAATAAGAACTATATAAGGGCCTTATAAGTTAACACTATTCCTAACCAAACTACAAGTCCTCAAATGACCGGCCCTAAACTAACTAACAGGAAATGAATCAGGTGCTCACACGTGCACTAAAGCAGTGAACACGTGGACAATGGAAGCTCTTACTCATCAAGAGAAGCCTTCTTACTCAGCAGCTTACTGAGCATGACTGAGCATGCTCAGTAAGCGTCCTCTGACTTCTTACTCATCACTCTACTGTGCTTGATAACAAGGTTATGACTTGTTCCCTATTTAGCAGTTCTCTTGTAGTATATAAGTGCTCAATAAAGTAACGGACAGTCCTCAGACTGTCCATTTGTTTACGGCACTCTCCATCCCTGGGATACTCCTTTAAGGACCGTCCCCTTGTGACTACCCTGGCCTCTTCCTGCGTGATTGCTCTACTCTCACAGTAACAGTACCTCTCTGGTATTTGTTACTACTCTGGACTCTACTCCTTGCCCATGCGGTCTTAGACGTCTATCGACTTGTCTTCGAGCTTATCCCTCGCTCTTGAACTGGATAGTTCAACAGTGAGTCTTGACAGTAATCACACAGAACTGCCTTGTGGCATGTTCTTTCAACCTCCGCTTCACCTATCTCCTGACTGGTTGGGAGGGTTCCACTGCTGATGCAACACTCTTCCTTGACGCACAACTTTCTGATTTTTTTATCCCAAGTGGAAAGTATTATCTTGGTGATGGAGGCTTTGCCTCATCAGATGTACTTCTCACCCCTTATCAAGGCATGCAGTACCATCTCACCAAATGGGGTTGCACTAACACAAGGTAATGTTTCTTGTCTCCTGAGTTTTCTCACTGACATTTGTCCCAGGCCACACACACATGAGGAGTTGTTCAATCTGCATCATGCTCAAGCTTGCAATGTCATAGAACACATCTTTGGAATCCTTAAGTGACAGTTCCAATTACTCAATCATCCCCTTAACTATAACATGTCAATTCAGGTGCGCATCCCAGCTGTTACACCATTTTCCTTTTACGTTCACCTCTTACCTTTTGCTATGGACTGCTTGCTTTCGTATGTCCCTTTGCTTACTGGTCTCGTGATCTCTTATGTCTTGTGATCCTTTCTGTGTTATCATGTGATCCATACACATCCAGGTAACACTGGATTGCTGTTACTTTCCCTTTGTTTGGTTCTCTTTCCATTTGTATTCACTTCTTAGTTTCGACTGTGCAATGCTGCGCACCTACTGTGCAGCACAGTTACTTGGTTCTGACTCATTTGTGGCCTCATTCCTATGACTCCTACTTATTATGACTCCTACTATACTAGTAGCACAGTCAAAGCGCAGCTATTGCTGTGCTTCTCCTGTATATATAAGCTCAGTACTTTGTGACCAAAGCCCTAAGCTTGGTCTCTTGTAGAATCCAACCTACTCTTGTCCAAACATATTCTCCTGCAACCCACTTCGCTCTTAACCCTCAAACCACAACTACCTCTCCATTTCATCAACTCTCAACACACCATCCACCATCTACTCTTCGCCCTTCCCTTCCTTCCCTAAGAGTCTCTCTTCACTCCCCTGAGAAGAGCTCTCCTCCTTTAAGACCTACCTTCCTCTACTCTCTTTGCGTTGTTCAAGGTCCCCGAGGGACTTGAACGCATATAGCTAGTGGAACCAGCCCTAGTCTATCCCATTACAAACTTACCCTAGCTTCTCAATGGGACCAAGTGTGTACTAGGAAGGGTCTATTGGCCATAACCTGTTTAGCATAAAACACTTTGACCACTGCAGGGATCCTACTCTTTATACATGGGAACCAGGCCCGTTTCTTGAAACACATCTCTATCACCGACTTGTCTTTACGCTTGTGAACTGACACGGCTAGTTACCGCGACACCAGCTGCACTTGCAGCACTGCACAATTTTATTTGTGAGTCTGATCCTAGGGAGATTTCCACCTTCAATGATGTGGCTGAGCTCCACATGGCTCTCCAGATGAGGAGGAGGCTGGTGAACTTGCTGAAGGCCCACGTGACACAGCATGAGAGGGAGTGAGCGAATTGCAGCAAGACAGAATTGCTGGTGACCTGTGGGCAGCACTATGTGAGAATGAGGAATTCAAAGGGCACATGTTGGACTAGCATAGAATTTCATGTATGTACAAACCGCCCTCCACTTCACCACATCACCATCTGGCTGACATGATGTAGAAATATTTTCTTTACAAATCATGTGTTACCTCACATGAATATGCACACACATGAATATGCAATCACAACAAGCAAATTTGCAAATCTGGTGGGAAATGGCTCATAATTATAATTAAAGAAATTATAATTAAAGAAACTCGTATTAGTTAATCAAGTTATCATTCATCACGCCTGTGACTCCTGTCACACCTGGAAAATACCAAAATCCGAGTTCAAGTTCAAGATTCAAGAATTCTCAGTTGGTAAATGGGGCCTTATAGTCCTTTTCCCTCTTCTGCAGTATGCTATTGCTTTGGCATTGTCATCACCAAGATCCCCAAATCTTGTGAGAACTTGTTGTTCTAGCTCAACTCTGTGCACACATCTTGCATGTGAGCCAATTTGTCAGCAACACTGCCCCCAGTCAGTGACATCATCTCATATTCCCTGGCTTTTTGGACATGCTGCCTTTTTATTTTGGCTGAATTACCTGCATATCTTTTTGGTCTCTTACTTTCTTTCTCTCTCTCCTCCTCTGTGGCTGTTGCAATGGCCTGTGCTTGCTGCAGGGCTGCCATGAAGGCTTCTAGGGCAGAGAGTTCCTTGATTTTGGTATCATCTTCCTCATTCAAGCCATCATCACCATCACCATCATCCAGATCTGGAAATACTTTGATATTGAGTTGAATTATGATGTCAATGAGCTCAAGATCTGATTCAGTAACCAGGACCTGTGCATCACATGCAAGAGTTGGAGATTCATCATCATCATCAACTTCTTCAACAGTGGCCTTCCTGGATACCTTGGAAAGGTTCTGAATGTGAGACCTAGTGGCTTTAGACTTCTGTGCCATAGTATACTGTGTGGGGAGAGCTTCAATCCTCTACTTTTCCTGGTCTCTAGGTTGGAAAGGTCACATGTTTGGTCACATGATGTGGCCAAATTGTGTCAACACAATTTTTTGACCTTGTCACAAATGCATTGAAATGGATAGATAAAGTGTTTAGAAACAAGTTTCCAACTTCAAAATTGTCACTCTTATTATTCCTTCAAATGTATATTGCAGAAAGTGTGCTCAGAGACCTTTTTATAGGCATCCTTTCTATAGTTTTCAGGACTTAGAATAGCAAAAGGTATAATGTGGCAAGGGTTGAAGCCATTGTTGAAAGTGTCTCTGTAATGAGTGCTCAGTCTTATTGTAGAAGACTGAACTAGGTGGGTATTCTAACCTGTAATGAGTGCTAAAAGGAGTAATTAGATATGTACATTGATAATGAAAGTGTGACTAACCTCAGTCTTATTGTAGAAGACTGAGGGACAGGAAAAAGATACAAAATGAACTATATACATTCATGTTCATCATGGGCCTCATGAGTGCATGACTAACCCATGACACTGAGGCTGCAACTCCAATATGCCCCCTCAGCCTGCGTGGTGCAATCCCATTTCTTATGAAAACTTGTTGTGCTTCTCACATGCAAGGCCTTTTGTCAAAATGTCAGCCACCTGGTCCTCAGTTGGGATGTATTGAAGGCAGATCTCTTCACTCTTGACTTTGTGCTGCAAGAAGTGATGCCAGACCTCAATGTGCTTGGTCTGATCATGAAATTACAGATTGCACATGATGGTAATTGCAGACTGATTGTCCACATGGAGGATGGTTGGGGGGTGAGTGTCCATTCCTAGCTCACTCAACAGGTGTCTGAGCCAGACTTACTCCTTTGTAGCATGGGTGGTGGTGATGTATTCAGCCTCAAGGCTTGAGAGAGCAACAGAGGTCTGTTTCTTGGAGCTCCAGCTGATCGTGCCCCCTCCAAGCATGAACATAAAGCTGGATGTGGACTTGTGATCATTAACATTGCTTGCCCAGTCTATGTCTGCAAAGCCATGCAGTATGGTACCACCAGGGGTTCCATGTTGGAAGACGAGTTGGGTGCCACTGGTGGTTTGGAGGTATTGGAGTGTGCAATTGAGTGTGCATTGGGGCTTGGGGCCTGGGTTCATGGTGTGTTGCCCAAGGGCTGTGACTGTGTATGCAAGGTCAGGACACATGCCAAGCATTGGGTACATCAGTGCACTGATGGCACTCTGATACAACTTTATGTCAATTTTGGGTAAGGTGAGTTTATTGAGATGCTCATTTGCAAGGGTTGGTGTGCTGATTGGGTGCATGTTAGATTGCCCATATCTCTCTAGAATTTCATTTTTATATTTCTCTTGGGAGAGAGCAATCCATCCTGTGTCACGATCCCATGTGATGTGCATACCAAGAATCCAGGATATTTCACCTAAACCCATCATCTCATAGTGTTGCTTCAAGACTGACTTGTTGTGGTTGATGCTGTTTGTGGACTTTGACACCATAGTGATATCATCAATGTATAATGCAATGATGGAGATATCTTGCCACCTGGTCCCTTAGTTTCTGAGGTTCTCAATAATACATCAAGTTCTTGTGATCTGTGAAAACCACCACTTTGTGAGGTGAACTGAGTAAGAGATGCCTCCAGTTTTGAGAGCAGCAACCAATGCTAGGAACTCTCTATCCCATACTGCATAGTTTCATTCTGCTGAATTCAAGGTTCTCGAATAATATCCCACCTCCCTTCTTATTTGATCTTCATCATACTGATAGAGAATGGCCCCTAGGGCTAGTGCTTTCAGGTCAGGTCACATTGAACTGCTTGACTGAACCTGACCTGACTGATCATGAGTGAACGTTCAGTCAAGGTCAAACTGGATTGTAGAATGTCCAGTCACAGTCACATCAACTTTCAAGACTGATAAAAACTGGTCAAGACTGGTCAAGACTGGTGTGCCTGGTGTGCCTGGGATTTCTGTCAAGATTTCATGGGTTTGAGGATTATGGTCATAACTAGTCATAAGTAAAGCATGACTGGGAACATGTGTGTGAGATTGTAAGGCTGGTTACCTGACCTTGTACCTAGTGAGTACCCAAGGAGAGAGAGAGCCCCCATGAGAAGTTGGACACAGGCACAAAGAGGAGTTCTCAAGCCAGTCAGAGGAGAAGGGGACACCAAAGCTTGCTGTCATTCTAGAGGGTAAGTAAGTACAGAATACAGGGAGTACAAAGGAAAATAGGAGATTGAAAAACAAGGGAGCATAAAGATTGTCTATGCTGCACACAGAAAAAAAAATGCACATCTCAATGTGTGAAAATTGTGCATGTGGGAAAAGATGCATTGCATGCCATCAGGGTTTCAGACCTGACACCTCCTGTGGGGTTGAAATTTTGACCATCCCCAGTCAAACCTTCTTGAGTGAGCTTCAGCCTTGTGCACGTGGCCTTGTCACCATGCCAGAGTAGTGGGCATGTTGCAGCGAAGCAGCGAGGTGGCATGGCTGTTATGGCGTCGCGGCCATAAGAGCATTAGCTCAAGATTCAGTGGGGCCAAGTCCCTGTGACTTGGTTCAAGGGTTCAGTGGGGGCTGGCTCAAAGAGACCAGATCAAGGTTTAGCATCTCAAGGCTGAGTCAAACAATGACTCAGTCCACAGACAGAGTCGATCTTCTGGTTTCACAGAAGAGGAGGACGATGAGAGAGAGGCAGAGGAGGAAAAGGAACACAAGAGTTCCTTGAGGTGTGCTTAGGTCAAGCAGAGTGTAGGCCAGCACAAGCAAGTTGTGATTTGAGAGAGTATACAGGGCAAGGGATGCGACAAGTAATGGGACAAAGCTAAGCTTGGGGCATTCCCCAGCTTCTACAGGCACTTAAATACTGTATGTAGTGAGGCTGTACAGTACCATAAGCAGAACAATAGATAAAGGTAAACCAATAGCAAAAGTAACTCGACAATAAGTGAAACACAATAAGTGAAACACAACAGATGAAACAATAAGGGACCATCAGCATCAAGGGATGAGGCGGTAACCAAGGAGACAAGGGTGACAAAAGAGAAAGATAACAAAAGAGGTCATGGATGAACTGACAAGGGGGTAGATCACAACATCATGCCCCCCTCATGCTTAGTTCTCTGAACTAATCGGTCTCAGGGCCCGACTCACGGAGTTCATTGCCTTTGACTTCTGGCCACGCGCTCTGGGGTCCTGTTGCTCTGGGGCAGAAGCCTCTGTAGCTTCGGTGAGTTCTCCTGAGGATACAGTCCACTTGACTGCTACAGTTGGTGTGAGGTCTGTTACAGTCCTTGTTCCAGTGCCCCTTGGTATTACAGTGTTTGCAAATGTGTTGTCGCTTCTGAAGTTGATGATGCTGCACTTTAGTCATATGTGCAAGGGTGAGAGGGGTGTTGGGGGTGCTAGCATCGTCATAGAACATTTGAGGGAAGTGGGAGGGTGACCCCATGGGGGCATCATTCTGGGACTGGTCGATAACGCGAGGAGGGTACTCAAGGGGGGGAGTCAGAGAGAGAGGAGGACGAGCGAGCACTGGAGAAGTGGGCAGTTCTTTTGACTCTTTGATTCTGTCGTAGCTCCCTGCTAGTGAGTAATATGGTCCGGTGTCGCAGGTGAGGCCTCCATCAGTCATCAAGTTATCGAGTTGATGACGGACTCGGACAGAAGTGTTGTTGGCTCAAAGGTGGCTATGGATGGTGGTGGTCTCTTTGGTGTGAGATTGGATCTCATGGAGTCGGTCAGCAAGTTGCCCTTGAAGGACATTCAGGGCTCCTTGGATGGAGACACATTTACCCTCTAAACCTTCAGTTGAAACGAACTGATACGGAGATGGTAGACGTCGGCAAGAGCGCCAGGGTCATGGAGATTTTCAAGAGCCTGAGTGACATCGAAGTGGAATGGGTGGTCCTCGATTAGGAGGTGAAGGTCAGAGGCGATGACAGAAGGGTGAGGGGCAGAGACATGGGTTGAGCGAGGAGTTTTTCTCCGTAAGTGGGTTCTCCTCGACCCATAGTTCCTAGGATCATAGGTTCGTCATTATATAAAGCGACTTGTAAGTATGGTAATAGACGTTTCTGTCCATGAACATTAATGTAAAAGGGGGGAATGTGTGTATATGGTTTGTAAACAAACCAGGGGGGGCCAGGGTGAGTAGGGTCCACTTCAGTCAGGGTAGGTGAGGGGGTTCCCTCACGAATGGCGAGTGGATTGAGGGTGGCAGTGAGGTCCTGAAGTTTGGCTTCATCTGGGATGATGAAGGTGCATTGGTCGATGATATGTTGTATGACTTCAGGTGAGAGGGGTTCTTGTTTAATGGTGGGGGAAGGGGTGAGAATGGGTAGAGGGGACAAGTTAGAAGCAGGGGACGACACAGTATTGTAAGTGGAGGTAGCGTGTTCGTGATGCCAAGCTGACCACTTGGAGGGAGTGGGGGTATTTATGGGCACTGACCGTACAATGTGATTCCATATTAAGTCTGTAAGTACTGCCCTTCGTATGGACAGATGAAACTCTGAAAAACGGGGGTCCATCATAAGGAGTTGAAAGCCGCGGAAGTCACCAGGGGAGAGAATTCCAGAAAAAAGTTGTTCCCCTGGCGGCTATATTAAAAATGGTGTGCCCACAGTTGGGGATAGTGGGATCATTGACTGAGTAGGAAGGAGGGTTACGTGAATTAACTCGGGGGAGTAAGGTACGTTGTTGTATTGTAAGTCCTTGAAACTGATGTTCCAGGTTGTCCAGGCTTTTGTTTGAGTGATAGGATTCTGTAGAATCAGAGTTAGTGGTAGTCATAGTACGGAGTTTGGTGGGTTGTTGTAGGTGAAACATGGTGATAGCGTCTTGGGTGTTCTTAAGATTTGAGAGGGGTTCCCACATGTCTTCTACTGCGGAGTACCCTTTCCGTTGGACTCTGTACTGGAGGCGACCCCTGTGGGTACGTTGAGCAGTGATTTTTTCAACTTCATATTCTCCTGAGAGAAGGTCAGGTGGTGGTTCAGGGAAATTCGGTCCATGTTCAGCTGTTTCCGTGACTGGAGATAGAAGGGAGGTGTGAAACATGTCATGGATACTCCATTGGGGGGGAAGGCGAAGTTGGTAGACAACATGGGAAATTTTTTGGTGATGACAAAAGGTCCGAACCATTTGGGGCAGAACTTCTGAAACTGATGGGGGGTTTTTAGGTTAGTTCCCTCCAACCAGACCTTTTGTCCTTCTTCAAACCCTTTGAATTTAGTTTCTTTTACCCAGCTTGTCTGTGCCCTTTTCATTGCTTGAGCCAATTCCTGCATGTCCTTCAGGGCCTGGAGTCGTTCTTGAATCCCTGGGAACTTCAATTTTAGTTGGGTGCTAAGCCCTTGTGGGTTGAAGCCAATGAGCAATTCGTAGGGGGTTTGTTTGGTGGTTGTGGATTTATGAGCGTTAAAGTGGTATTGAGCTATGGGGAGCCAGTGTACCCATTCTTCTTGTTTTTCTCCTGTGTAGATGCGGAGGTACGTCTCTAGAGTTTGATTGGTCCTCTCAGATTGTCCATCGGTTTGAGGGTGATAGGTGGTACTTAGATTCTGGTTAATCCCCAGGATCCTAGAGACTTCTTTGAATAGGTCAGAGGTAAAACGAGAGTCACAATCAGAGATGATTTTGGAAGGGACCCCAGTCCAAGGGAAGGCATGTCGTAAGAATAATTTGGCCATTTCTAGGGTTCCCATGGTCTTCATCTGAAAAACCCCCAGGAACTTATCATTTATAGCTCTCTATGTTGATGACATCACTATGGCATCTGTCAAGACTCACTGTTGAACAATCCAGTTCAAGAGTGAGGGGAAAGCTCAGAGACAAGTCAGTAGATGTCTAAGATGGCATGGGCAAGTAGGAGGGTCCAGAGCAGTAACAAATACCAAAGCAGTATGGTTACCAGTAGTACAGAGAAGTTATGCAGAGAGGAAGCCAGTGGAGCAAGAAGGGGTGGTCCTGAAGGAGTACCCCTGGAGGATAGAGTGCTGCAAATCAAATGGACAGTCTGGAGACTGTCCAATACTTTCTTGAGTGCTTATATACTACTAATAAGGAACAAGTCAAAACCTTGTTATCAAGCACAATAGCTGGATGAGTAAGACACCAGGGGGTGCTCAGTACGCATGCTCAGTCATGCTTAGTAACCTGCTGCGTAAGGAGGTCTTCAGTGATGAGTAATGGTCTTTGAAGCCCATGTGATCACTGTGTAGTGCTCATGCGGAGCACATGGTTCATTTGCTGCACTTTTGATTTACTAATATGGTTAGTAAATCTTGCTGACTCTTCTCCCAAGGTCCAGGCATGTGAATTTCCCTTTTGGGAGTCTCTGGGTCAAGTTTTCATTTCTTGTTGAGTGGTTATAAGGGTTGAACCACTTTACTGTAGTAAAGACCAAGTAGCTCAGTGGCTGAGAGTGCTTGGTTCTGTTGGTTAGAGGTCCTGGGTTCAATCCTGGCAGTGGGCTATCTTATGAGGTGACTTGGAGCCAAACTTGGCACCATCATCTTGTAAATGTATAATGCTTGTTGCTTAGTCCCCTTTCAACAGAAGGCTGTAGCCAGCTTCTGTACTAAGGGTCTTGGGTTCAATCCTGTGTAATGGACTATTATGTGAGATATAACTGGTGTCAATCTTGGCACTGTTGTCTTGCTTGTTAATAGTCATATATGTTCCTTGTTTAAGTCCCATTAAAGTCCCTCTAATAGAATGGACTCTTTGAGAGTGTTCATGACAGCATCTGAAAGCCTAACTGTAATTGAGTCAGACAAAAAAGAACTGAAAAAACACTATGAGATGATGGACCTAGGAAACATCACATGGATCCTAGGCATCCATATCACACATGATTGCCAGGAAGGCTGGATCATGCTCTCCCAAGAAAAATACATTGAGGAGATCTTGGAGTGCTTTGAGAAAGCATGTACCAAACCCATCAGCACCCCAACCCTTGCAAACAAACACCTATTAAAGGCGCACTCACCCAAGGTGGACGTCAAGTCCTATCAATGCATGATTGGTGCAGTAATGTACCTCATGCTGGAAACACAACCTGACCTCATGTACACTGTTGCCACACTTGGACAACATGCCTGCCCAGGTAATGAGCACCATCATGCACTTGAGCATGCAATCCAGTATATCTGGGGAACAAGCAACCACTGCCTCATTTTCCAACACAGACACAATACCCAGTTGACAAGGACTGGGCCAGTGACATGAATGACAGGAAGTTGACCTCTGGTTTTGTCTTCATGTTGGCAGAAGGGGCCATAAGCTGGAGCTCTAGGAAACAAATGTCAGTGGCCCTTTCAAGCATGGAGGTGGAGTACATCATGGCCACACATGTGGCAAAAGAAGCCATATGGCTGAGACAGTCACTCACTGACCTGGGCCAAGGCCCTCCACACTCCACGTCAATAATCAATCTGCCATAGCCATCACCAAGAACCCAGAGTTCCATGATCACACCAAGCATATAGAGGTGTGACACCACTTCCTGTGCTGAAAGGTCAACATGCGAGAGATCATTCTTGCATACACTCCAACTGAGGATCAGGTCACTGATGTCTTGACAAAGGGACTCAGCAGGGAGAAACATGAGCATTTCACAAAGGAAATGGGAGTGAACACACTCCACCAGGGCTGAGGGGGCATGTTGGATGTGCAGCCACCTAGTGGCATGTGTACAGACAAAGCCAGACCATACATGTAAATATTTGAAAACTTGTCATTTGTTTTTTCCCTCAGTCTTTCCTTCACAAGACTGAGGCCCCTTTTACCAACCAAGAATTCTTGAATCTTGAACTTGAACTTGGATTTTGGGATTTTCCAAGAGTGACAGGAATGACAGGTGTGATGTAAGTGACATAATAAACTAATATGAGTCTATTTCAAATATGAGTTATTTTTCAGTGTGATTTTCCTTCATGTGTGGGGTTACATGTGATATGTAAAATATATTTTTTTACCTCCTTCCTTCCAATCCTTCCAAGTGGGGTATGGCAAGCATGTTATCAAAGCAACAGATGTGTCACCAATGTGTGGGTGCATTTTCTTGTGCAAAATTTATATGTGCAGCTCTGGTGAAAGTGGGGCTGCAAGCACCCAGGTCATTGAGCTCAACTCTGGAGCTCAACTCCAAGTTTGATGCTGACACATCATGTGTAACCCCATGTATGCAAATACACAAATCACAACAGAAAATTTTTATTATATACATCATATCACTTGCATCACACCTGTCACTTCTGTCACTCCTGGAAAATCCCAATATCCAAGTTCAAGTTCAAGATTCAAGAACTCTTGGTTGGTAATGTTGAAGCTATAGGGATGATAGCTCAGTCTTGTGTGTAAAAGACTATATTGGTTAGTTATCTAACCTATAGGGATGATAGCTATGTACAGTATTAGGTTTAAAGGAGTGTAAAGGAATGTGTAGTACTGACCTCAGTCTTGTGTGTAAAAGACTGAGGAAACGAACGCAATAACTAAATTATTCTAATTATTTACATGTACGGTCCAGATTGTCCATTTGCATGGCACTTAGCAGCTGCACATCCAACACGCCCCCTCAGCCCGAGTGGTGCACATTCCCTCCCAACTCCATCGCAAAGACGTTTGTACTTCTCACAGCTGGGACCTTTTGTCAATACACCAGATATTTCCCCTTCTGATGGAGTGTAAGTAAGATTGATCCCCTGCAAGTTGACTCTTTGCTGCAAGAAGTGGTGTTGCACCTCAGTGCATTTGGTGTGGTCATGGAACTCAAGGTTCCTGGCAATGGCAATGGTCGACTGGTTGTCAATGTGAGGAGATCATGAGGAGATGAGTGTCTTGACCCAATCTGGTGAGTAATTGCCTCAGCCTTGCAGCTTCTTTGGCAGTGTTGTGAACGCTCTCAAAGAGTCCATTCTATTAAAGGGACTTCAAAGGGACTTAATGAGGAACACATACAACTATTGACAAGCAAGACAACAGTGCCAAGATTGACTCCAGTTATATCTCACATAATAGTCCATTACACAGGATTGAACCCAAGACCCTTGTTACAGAAGTCAGCTACAACCTTCTGTTAAAAGGGGATTAAACAACAAGCATTGTACACTTACAAGACAACAGTGCCAAGTTCAGCTCCAAGTCACCTCAGAAGATTGCCCACTGCCAGGATTGAACCCAAGACCTATAATAGACCAGACCAGATGCTCATAGCCATTGAGCTACCCAGTCTTTACTGCAGTAAAGTGGTTCAACCTGTCAAGACTCACTGTTGAACTATCCAGTTCAAGAGCGAGGGATAAGCTCGAAGACGAGTCGGTAGACGTCCAAGACGGCGTGGGCAAGGAGTAGAATCCAAAGTAGTAACAAATACCAAAGAGGTACTGTTACTGTGAGAGTAGAACAATCACGCAGGGAAGAGGCCAGAGTGGTCACAAGGGGACGGTCCTTAAAGGAGTATCCCAGGGATGGAGAGTGCCGTAAACAAATGGACAGTCTGAGGACTGTCCGCTACTTTATTGAGCGCTTATATACTACAAGAGAACTGCTAAATAGGGAACAAGTCATAACCTTGTTATCAAGCACAATAGAGTGATGAGTAAGAAGTCGGAGGATGCTTACTGAGCATGCTTGGTCATGCTCAGTAAGCTGCTGAGTAAGAAGACTCTTCTTGATGAGTAAGAGTTTCCACAGTCCACGTGTTTACTACTTTTAGTGCACGTGTAAGCACCTGATTCATTTCTTGTTAGTTAGTTTAGGGCCGGTCATTTGAGGACTTGTAGTTTGGTTAGGGAATAGTGTCATTTTATAAGGCCCTTATATAGTTCTATTAGGGTCCTTAGAGTCGACCCTAATACTTCTATTAAGGTCCTTAGTATTGCCTTATAGTCGTTCTATAGTTATTAGAGTCAGTCTAATAACGCGTTGTAGGGCCTTTGATACTAGGTCAGTGCCTATTGTAGAGCTCCTAGGGTCGTTCCAAAGGGTCCTTAGGAAGGCCCTAATACTGTCTTTTGTTGCTAGAAGGGTTGCCTTTAAGTGGGGCTTGCTGTATGTCGATTGTGCCGAGAATCGCTCGCGCAACAATGCGCGCGCGATATTGTGGACACCTCTACTCACCCCTTTTGCTCGTGTGAACAGGGTGACACCATAGAGACCAGGTTTCCTCCTATAAGGAAGGGTCCTTCAAGGGCCCTCTCCGGAGAATGGTTCATGACACAACCCATATAACCACTCAACACATGAAATGAAAACTCAACCTGAAGACTCCTAAAAAGGAGACTCATGTGCCCTGGTCTCCAGAGAAGAGTTGACGAGGTTTACTAACTGTATTAGTAAGCTGGAAGTATGGCAAACGGACCTTGAAGTTCACACAACGATCACATGAACTCCAAGAACTATTACTCATCACTGAAGGCCTCCTTACTCAGCAGGTTACTAAGCATGACTGAGCATGCTTACCAAGCACCCCTGGGTGCCTTACTCATCCAGCTATTGTGATTGATAACAAGGTTACAACGCATCCTTTATTTAGTAGCTTTCTTGTAGTATATAAGCATCCAATAAAGTACCAGACAGTCTCCAGACTGTCCATTTGTTTATGGCACTCTCTACCCCTAGGATACTCCTTTAAGAACTGTCCCCTTGTGTTTATTCTGGCCTCTTCCCTGTGTAACTTCTCGATACTACCAGTAACCATACCCCTCTGGTACTTGGTACTGCTTTGGACCCTACTCCTTGCTCATGCTGTCTTGGACGTCTATTGACTTGTCTTTGAACTCCTTCCTCGCTCTTGAACTGGATTGTTCAACAGTGAGTTTCAACAGGCAGCACATGCACCCATGGTGTGCTCCACCTCAGCACTCAAGGGTGCGACTGGGGCTTGCTCCTTTCGGCTCCAGTTCATGGCCCCACCTGTCAGCATTTAGATGAAGTCCAAAGTGGACTTTGCTGGTCCAGTCAGGGTCGACATATCTGACCAGGATTGGCTGGGTGCTGGAGTCATGCTGGAAGGTTGGGTGGTGATCGCTCGTACCTCAGGCATACTGGGTCACCTGTTTGCGTGTGCATCGGTGGCAATTCCCTTGGCATGCTTCTGTGAAGATCTTGTCCATCAAGTCTCTGTTTAGGTGGGTGGACTCAATGTCCATGTGATGGACTTCTAGGCTTCATTCTGCAGCTAGGGCCAGGGTGCA
Source organism: Russula earlei (assembly GCA_025769875.1). Classification (NCBI taxonomy): domain Eukaryota; kingdom Fungi; phylum Basidiomycota; class Agaricomycetes; order Russulales; family Russulaceae; genus Russula; species Russula earlei. Next base: position 7,925 of record JAGFNK010000714.1, on the reverse strand, counting down.
AGGGAGTGCCGGTCTTTTGACGGCATGACTTTGTCAGGGTTGTTGCCCTCAACTTAGGTGAGTCCCTGTGTGATAACATGGGCCTTGCATTTTCAAATTTTGTGATTTGACCTTTTCATTTGGAAGGTCTACTTGCATCCCCACTGCGTTTCCGTTCTGCATGTGTGGCACACTTTCGAGAATGCTGGTGTTTTCGAACATGCATTTCTCAACTTTGCACGCCCTTTCCCATTTGGCAGTATCTGCATGAGCTGTTGCCTCAGCATAGGACTTGGGGTTTGTGGCTACCTTTTTATGTACCACTTTTCCCTGCTTGGTACATTTCATTCGTTGCTCATGTGGGATGGCAGAATGTTGAGCATCCATGTTATGGATGGGGGCACATGTGGAGCACTTTGGTTGTCCGGCAGTGGACTGTGCAGATAAGTTTTTTGCTTTGTGAACTGTGGGCTGACTATGTGGTGTTTCAGGCTGAATGGGCAGAGCACTGTCTGCTCCAATGCCTTGCGGTTTTGTGCATGGCACCTGCTCCACATTGTCTGCCTGTTTCAGGCTGGGTGGGTAGAACCCTGTCTGCTCTGATGCCTTGCAGCTTTGCATGTGGCGGCTGTTCCACGCTGTCCGCCGGTTTTGCCTTCTCTGCCCCCTCAACTTCACTTTCATTTCTCCATTTTTGGCACTTTCAGCTGTGATGTTGTATTCAAGGATTGTGTGCTTGATGTGCCATATGGGGCCCCCTTCATTGAATATGATGTTGCAGGGTTTAAGGATGCTGAGAGTGGCGAGATGGACAGGCTTGTGTGCCTGTTGTTTAGTTGCGTAGCCCAGGGCTGTGCACACGAGTGACCTTCAGGTCAACTTGGTGAGCCTCTTCCACAGGGCATGCATGGATGTGCGCGTTCTGAGGACATGTGACCAAGAGAGGTTGGGATTGTTCCTGCACCTTGCCTCTTTGGGCATCAAGTTGTCCAAGGCATGCATTGATGGATTCACATCTGTATGCATTGCCCGGACCCTATCAAGAGGTGTCTGGGTTGCGCGTTCTGCGACGTTGGCTTGTTGTGGCATACCCAGGGTAGTCTGGTGCTCAATTCCATTTGATGTTTGCACCTCTTGCCTGGTGTGTTCGCCCCCTCCATCCAATCGGAGGGTCTTCAAGTGTTGGCCAGTCATGGGCTCAATGTGCACGGTGTGTGGTTGGTGGTGCTGGGGCACTTCCAATTTGTGCTTCAGCCCACCGGCATGTTCCCACGGTTCAGGTTTTGCCCAGTCAGAAAGCTGGGGTGTGCTGGTGGGTGATGTCCCACATGTGTCTGAGGATGCCTGGTCTAATGCAATGTCAGTATGCGTTTCCAGTGTCTTCAAGTTTTCACTCCGAGTTTGCATCCCTTTGATGGAGGGATCTAATATCTCAGGGAGTTTCCTAACTGTTTCCCCTTTTAGCATCCACATTGTATTTTCAGTATCTGAATGTGTGAAGTGTTGGCGCCATGTATTGAGGGAAGCCTTAGAGGCCATTGTGCGTGTGGTGAGGGCAGTTTCAACTTTGGCGCTGCCTTCCACGAGGAATTGGTCTAGCGTCACTGTGCAAGCTGACTCAGGTTTGGCCATTTGGATGGCCATGATGTATGTCATGAACCATTCTCCAGAGAGGGCCCTTGAAGGACCCTTCCTTATAGGAGGAAACCCAGCCTCTATGGTGTCACCCTGTTCACACAGGCAAAAGGGGTGAGTAGAGGTGTCCACAATATCGCATGCGCATTGTTGCACGAGCGATTCTTGGCACAATCAACATACAGCAAGCCCCACTTAATGGCAACCCTTCTAGCAATAAAGGACAGTATTAGGGCCCTCCTAGGGACCCTTTAGGACGACTCTAGGTGCCCTACAATAGGTACTAACCTAGTATCAAAGACCCTACAACACGTTATTAGACCGACTCTAATAACTATAGAACGAACTAGAAGGCAATACTAAGGACCTTAGTAGAAGTATTGGGGTCGACTCTAAGGACCCTAATAGGACTATATAAGGGCCTTATAAGATAACACTATTCCCTGACCAAACTACAAGTCCTCAAATGACCGGCCCTAAACTAACTAACAGAAAATGAATCAGGGGCTTGCACGTGCACTAGAACAGTAAAACACGTGGACAATGAAAGCTCTTACTCATCAGGAGAAGCCTTCTTACTCAGCAGATTACTGAGCATGACTGAGCATGCTCAGTAAGCGCACTCTGACTTCTTACTCATCTTTTGATTGTGCTTGATAACAAGGTTATGACTTGTTCTCTATGTAGCAGTTCCCCTGTAGTATATAAGCGCTCAATAAAGTAACAGACAGTCCTCAGACTGTCCATTTGTTTACGGCACTCTCCATCCCTGGGATACTCCTTTAAGGACCATCCCCTTGTGACTATCCTGGCCTCCTCTCTGCATGATTGCTCTACTCTCACGGTAACAGTGCCTCTCTGGTATTTGTTACTACTCTGGACTTTACTTCTTGCCCACGCCATCTTGGACGTCTATCGACTCGTCTTCGAGCTTATCCCTCGCTCTTGAACTGGATAGTTCAACAGTGAGTCTGTTACGAACCAAGGCCAAGTCCTGGCCGAAGATTGTCCTATTTTACTCAAGAAGAACCTCCCTCACTTTGCATTGCCGACTCCCTTCCATTTTCTGGGCTATCCCCCCTGCGGTACAAGATATTGCTATTGCAAAGGCACTATAACATGACCAGGCACCAGTTTCCTAATCGGGTAATCATCGCGTGGCAGCCACATGGCCACTCAGCCACCATGGACCCGAAACAGCGGCACAAACTCTTAGAAACTGTTGCATAAATCATCTGACGTCATCAAGGCTCCAATGACATCATGGCTGACTGAGCGACTCCACAGTGACCTCATAGGCTCACTAAGCGCTCCACAGTGACATCATAATGATGTCATCGCTCCACAAATGATCAGTAATGCGCTCAGTAAGCCTGAAAGTTGACACAAGAAAGTTTATGCCTCTGTAGTCCTATTGGATGGTACCAAAGAGTCTAGAATAGTCCCAGCGCTTTGTAATCGACCCTGTATACTGTATATAAGCCCCAATGAAGCATGGCAGTCGTCAGACTGTCCATTTGTGATACTCTCATCTTCCTGGGTACTCCCCTGCGACCGCTCAGTCTAAAGATTCCCCTCGCCTCCAAGGTACTCTTCTACGACCGCCTTGTTTAAAGCCCCCTCGCTACACTGGCCTCCAGCCTTCGCCTTTGTCTCTTGCAGCACCTACCAGTCCCCATCTGGTACCCTCCTCGTCGTTTGGCTCGTCCTCTTGTTCAACGCCGCCTTCGCCGCGTACCACCTGTTCCGACCCTTGCCCACCTGCTCCTGAGTCCACACGGATCAGCAGTACGTGTCTTGACAGAGTCTTGACAATGTATAGGTTGTTGTGTAGTGTTCCCTCACATATCAGTTGATTTTTATTGTATATTCCACATGTCTCTCCCTGGAATTGCACTGCCACCCTGCATTGGACAAAATGGGAGATCGATAAGAGGTTCCCTTTGAGGTCCGGGATGTACAGGACATCACAGAGTAATGTGATACTCCGTGCACTGTTTGCATGCATCTGGACTCATATTTGCCTGGTTCCGGTGGTGGTTATGGCACTATTGTTGCCTAAGGCAACTAGAATGGGTGATGCGAGTGGGGTGAGGTGTATGAACCAATCATGATGGGATGTCATGATGCACGAGGCTCCAGAGTTGAGGAGCCAGCCATCTCTGAGATGGGTGGTGAGGAGTTGCACCTGAGTTGTGATCGTGTGGATTGGCTTGTCTATGACTGCCTGATATAATAAAGTGCTGTTATGTGGAATTGGGACGTATGCAATGGTGGTGCTGGCTGCTGGCTGGTCTGCATGCGTTGCTGGTATGTCAGGTGCACTTGTGCCAGTCCTAGCGGGCATGGGCATCACTGCATTGTGCACACTTGTGCCAGTCATTGCTGCTGCTGCTGCTGCTGCTGCTGCTGCTGCTTTGTCCTGTGGTTTCCCATGAATTTTCCAGCATTCAGTTGTGTTGTGCCCCCTGCGTCTGCAGTGAGTGCACTTGGTTGTGCTTTTTTTGCTCTGCACTTTCTGGTCCTTTCCCTTTTGGGGCGCCTTTGCAATGTGAGATGTGGCCATGTCACGGGTCAATCAGATCCAACACTCCTCATGGAGGATTTGGTCCATGACATGCTCAGCTGTTAGATGGCTGGGTGGCATCAAGTGGAGGGTGGCCTTGAGATTGGCCATCTTTTCCGGTAGTGCGAGGATTAGCATCCAGATGAGGACTTTCTCGTCTATTGGGTAACTGAGTCTCTTGAGGGTTCAGGCAGCATGCAGCAGTTGAATGATTTGAGGAGCCATGGGTTCACTTTTGGAGAAAGTGACCTGGTATAGGTCCATCAATAAGCATGCAATGTGTTGCTCACCCTTCCCTGCAAAATGTTTTGCAAGCTTGTCCCAAGTATTTTTGGCTCCAGCAATGCCTAGGGCAGTGTCGAGAACATGCCCTTTTAATGTGAGTAAAATGTGGGCATGCACTTCACAATCTTTCTGCTCCCAGTTGGTGAAGCCACTCAGGTCACTGCTGAGGTCTGGTTTTGAGTATGTCCCTTTTATGATTTTCATTAAACTGTTTGCTTTGAATACTGCCTCTATATTTGCTTTCCATTGTGCGTATGCGACTGTACCACCTTTGAAGAGTGGTCCGTTGTAGCCGTGTTGGCCACCCATGTAATGTTTTCCCACAGCTCCTATGGTGGGAGCATGGCTGCCTCTCAAGGGCGCGACATTTGCGGTTGCTGTGGGGGCACTCATGGTGTTTTGTTACGTGGTTTGGAAACTGCTGGGAGTTCATGGAGTCAGGGATGGCCAGGTCTCATAATCTGTTGAAGCTATAGGGATGATAGCTCAGTCTTGACCAAGGAAACGAACGCGATAACTAAATTATTCTAATTATTTACACGTACGGTCCGGATTGTCCGTTCGCGCGGCACTTAGCGGCTGCACGTCCAACAGGTAAAAGGGGCCTGATGAGCAATGTTCCTTTTAGCTTCAACATAACTATGCTACTGTGATCAGACCATCATATCAGGGCAATCCCTCAGTCACCTTTACATGCTCACCCATGGTCAATCTCAATCACTTGCACACTCCTTACTAGTCAGTGGGAACTCGTGACAGTCTATGGACCCGATCGCTTTTCCTCATGCATGTGCGTTTGCCATCGTCGAGTGGCGGTAAGCGATGGGGAACACTCGCGAGCCTGGCTAGTTTCTCCATCAATTTTAATTTTCGACCCTCCCTGTTCGATCCAGACGGTTGCCCAGGTTGATCGTTGTCACTCAACTGGTGAGGCGGCGTATCATCGATATCATCACCCCTACAATGTGATGTAAACCCGAGGGATGCAACAGCACCTGCAGAGGCGGGCTCACCTAGGGGGCATCAAGGGAACCGCGAAGGACGGAACGATGCCGGCAGCGAGGCAGACAAAAGCAAGGATAGTGTGAGTACGCATTGTTGGTATGAGCGGGGGCGTCGATTTAAAATGGAAGTGGTGGAAGTCCGTGAGATAAGAGCAAGATGGCGGGCGAAATCTTTAGAAAGAATGTTTGGTAACCAGTACCAAGTAACGAAGCGAATAGGAGCACAGAAATGCATTTGCCTTTATATTCGTTAGCGAGTGCCCTCTCAGATGATTGCACAATTATCAGGTGACGCTGTGTGATGGAAACCTTGCTGATCGCATCACACATCACGATTGCCTGTGGTCGCACTTGATCGTACTTTGATTTATTTCATTTTAGATTTCCTGGCTTGCACCCTTGGGAGCAGCGAGTGGACTTGCCGTTGGTAAGCAGGACAAACTCCTTTGTTGTCTGGAAAAGCAAAGTTGCCAGCCTGAATGCCGCCGAGTCTTCATTTTCGACGTAGGTTGCATAATTTCCGGTCCAGTCTGCCTCGGTTCGGCTCAGCAACGGCTTATGTCAGATTGGTTGAGCTGGACGGAAGGAGAGATTTTCGTCACATGCAGTGTACAGTTCTCCCACACACCTTGAAAAAGAAAAAGATGTCACCGTTCATCAAATACTCGTACATTCACATGCCATTGTGCTATGAATACTAGACTTTTGGCGACATGGTGCATATTGTGGGTAGACTGGTGTCGTATACCGCAAACCCATGCCCTTGATGCGTCTAGGGCTGTTCACCGTACCATATTACGGGTATGGCCATATATGTGATGGGTCCAAACAGGTCTACCTGTCCTGACCCTGTACCGTATATCAACTTACTGTGAACTCAAACGGGACGGTACGGGGGATTGAACAGCCGTATTACGGGTAACAGGTTATATATTAGGAACTAAACTACTGATACAACATGTTCTCGTTGCAAGTGCAATTTCTTTTTGACTAGTATAAGGGTCCTGATGGTCTCCACCTTCAAGCTAGCGTGACGGAGAGAGATTGTGTCTTGGCCACCAGAGAAAACCCTCTCTACAGCCACTGCAGAAGAGAACAGAGAGGAAACAAGGGTAGATGTATTCTGAGAGGATTGGGTATGGATGTGTGTGATCACAGTGTTGAGGCAACATGGGAAATGAAATGAAATGAAACTAAACTTCGAAAGGGTATGGTAGGTGGTAGCAACGAGTGGGCACTAGTCGGCATGGCTGAAATGCCGGGCAGGGGTGGTTGGTCAGCTCTCAAGCGTTGGGGGCTTTTGCCTGACTGATGAGGCAGTGGCAGGCAAGCATGCGGGTGCATGGTAGCGTCAGAGGAGGAGCAGGTGTGTATGTTGGAGGTGAGAGGCAGAGGGTGGGGAGGCATTTGCGTGTGACATGGTGGTGGAAGAAAGGAGGGTGTTGGGTGCACGTGTTGGGCATTCGGTGGTAACATTGTCGGAGGCAGAGGAGAGGGAGTGTGCGTTGAAGGCAAGAGGCGGAGGGCATGGTGTGCTTGCGTGTGTCGTGGCAGTGGGAGAGAGGGAGTTGTGCATGCGTGTGCCTGTCATTTGACTGCTGGCTGGATTCTCATGGCGGGTGGCACTTTGTCAGTCTGGCCTGTTCCACATCTGAGCCAGCAAGTCACCTTACAGCATTGTGCAGAGTTGAATGGAGGCTGGATCATCCTTTGATGGACGCACCTTGATCTCTTGAAGATACCATGGGCAGTCGTCATTCATGAGACAACTATCAAGTAAGCATTTGAGTTTGAGCTATCCAACCATTCAAAGCAGTTGATAGCGAACTGACCCATCGGAATAGAGGATTGCTGGGCACCCATGATGAATGTGGTGAAACCCTCAGCCTTACAGACCACCTGCATTCACCACTGAGACGTGAATGTCCAGTGTGACCAATGGAGCTTGTGACGGATGCACAACCACAAAATACAGTGATGCCTGAAGAAATTTGGGTGGTACAATTGTGGTTGCTTGGGGGCAGTGCTAGGACTCAGCATTGATGGAGGCGCACTAGCACTGCGGTGCTGCTGGAAGCAAAAAAAAAGTCAACCTGGGGTCAGCACGCAGACCCCAACAAACAAACTTACTGCTAATGCTGCTGCTGTCTCACATCTGGCAGGTAGATCTTGGGCATGAACTTTGAGTGTGCACAAGATAGTAGCAACATCTGCCAAAGGGGGGTGCCAGTGGGAAGCCATGCTTGCGCTCGAGTGCTTCACCACATGAGCATCCACTGGCGCATGGTGTGTGCCGCAAGCTCCTGGGCATATTGCATTTTGCAGAGCTCGATCGTATCAACAGTCATTTTTTGTTTGACGGGAGCAATTGAGTGGGAGAAGAGAGTAGAGGAACGATAGTTGGTTTAGAGGAAACATCGGTCACGGCAGAAAATCACCTGTCATTTTAAACAGCA
>JAGFNK010000713.1:0-24317 GCA_025769875.1 Russula earlei | reverse complement strand
CACCTGCTGTCTGGGTGGCAATGGTGGCTGTCTGTGTCGCTGCAATGGTAGCCATTTCAACCAATTCTTCTGGTTCTTCAACGATTGTTGGTTCAATAGGCAAGACGTGTACTGTCTCCTCTAGTCTTTCAGCTAGCTCCAATACTTCTGGTGCTTCTGCTTTCTGATCTGTAGTTGGAGGGTCCAACTTCTCTGTTTCTCCACTTGATGACTTTTGTATCAATGGAGCTGGGTCGTCTACTACTGGGCTTCTGGGTTCCCAATGAGTAGTATAAGGATCTGTCTTGATTCCTAGACCTAGGACCTTATATTTGTCAATGTCTTCATCCTCTTCTGCGTAGGGACGTCCTTTGTGGTAATCAACAAAGTACCACTGATCATTGATGTATTCGCAAGGAAGGTAGCTTCCTTTGTATTGGACCTCATATCTGTTAGGTCCTTCCTGGTCTGCCCAACACCAGATGGCAGTCCCTTTGATTCCTGAGGGTAGATTGTCCCTCTCTCTAGCTTTGAACCAACCAAACTTGGTTCCTTGCTTTGATTTCTGGTTGAACTTTATGCATATGCTATGTTCTCCTTCGATCTCCAGTTTGTCTGCTTGCCACTGCCTTTCCTAGGGAGTCGGGACTTGTGTGCCCGCTTACCACTGTCTATGCCAATGACAGTAGGGGTCTTTGCAGAAGTATGCGTGTGTCCAACCATGCTGCTCGTCGAGAGTCATGTAGTACATCTTCTTCTTGTCATGGAGAGGTCTGTATAGATTCTCTCCCTTGACTACTTCAGTGTAGGTTGCTGACTGTATGATGACTAGATCCTAGTCCTAAGGCTTCCTGCCTATTTCTGGTTTGCTTTCACAGTGATGTCTGTGATAGAAGCTCAACTTATGTTAAGGCTCCAAAGTGCCTTAAATAAGATCAATGGTCGCATCTATGAACACGTCCTACCAATGCAGATATGCTTGAGTCAAGCAAGCAATACTCATGGAGGGGAAGGAGTGTTAAGTCCTTCTGGAGTATGGCAATAAGATGAGAGGGGCTCTGCAGAAGGGGTAGGAGTCAACTGTTTGGGATTGGCAAACTAAGTTGAGCTTAGGGCTCAACTGTTACAACGGGGGGCCTTATATAGCCCTACAGGGATAAGGTTTGTGCTACTGTAGTACTGGTCGGTGCTATAGAAGCAAAACACAGCTCATAGAAGCGAGGTTGCTTCTATGTAAATGATCTCGGTGCTGGAAGCATTAAGTGCTTCCCTAGTAACAATCTTGGTGTCATAAGTACTTTCCAAATCAAGGAAGCGATGTACGTGGCAGTACAGGAACATCTGGAACAGAAGCAATGCTACTCATTGCTTCTTCAATACATCTTCAGATAGATATGATCAACGTGTTCCAAATGCGATATCAATGATCAAGATCTGACACATGTATGATGCAAATGGTGCAGTCCATAGTTCAGGAGTTCTGGAATCTTCCAGACCCCAAACCACTCGGTAACATAGAGGTGCTTCACATCACTAGAGAGATGGGGTGGGAACTCTTCAAAGACACCTAGTTGATCATGAGGAACCAGACACTTGGGGCAGCGACCGCTGTATGTACAGGTGACGAGAGACTGTTCAGGGTAATCACCAATGAATACTGTGAATATTGGATGGCAGTGATGCCATATTCCATCTGCAGTCATCATAGCAATACCCATTTCTCCACAGGAACTGATCAGGGCCAAAACAGTTTCCATACATGTATGGAATATATTTGCCAAGGCGTGGCGTCGAGCTGCCTTGTTTGTCATGCCTTCTAGGTTTGTTGTTGGAATATAACTGATTAGTACTTGTGCGTGGTGCAACAGCTTTTGACAAATGTCTTTCGGGATATTTCCAATTGTGAGATATATGGGGTATGCCATCTTCCTGTGGAAGACAGTAAGTTGTGTTTTGTCAGACAAGATGATGATGGGAATGATAGTTGCACCCGGGCGATGGGATTTGAGGGACGTCTGGCTCCATCATAAGTGTATAACAAAAACTGAAAGTTGGTGTTACACACCTGGATCGTCCACCACCAATCACCAGTATACATCTCATTGAGGATGCGGGACGTTCGCTCAGGGGAGGTATAAAGTCACACAGGCACAAACACAAGGTCCTTCATGAAATTGGGGTTGCCATAGAGAGCCCAGATACATTGTAAGGTGTCACAGAAAAAGAAGCAAAGATGTTCATGCCCGACAACCAGTTCCTTGCAATTGAATGACGGTCACCCAGGCAATTTCTTGTCGATGATATTGTTCAATTCCCTTGTCATTTTGTAGGAAAGCTCAAGCTTCTTGACAACCTTTCTCTATCCCTCAGTGCTATAATGTGTGAACATAGGGGTACACGTACCTCAGGGATTGCAAGTAGATCTGTGACCGCTGATGATGTTGGGCCACGCATCTTTGCCCAACGTGTGATTTCCTAGTCAATTTTGGAGGAGAATGGAGCCCATATGGTGTCTCTGGGTGCTGCGCCACTAGACCCATTTGCTGCATGGATGTCATACAGTCCAGAAATTGGAGGGCCAGGGTGACCAAATGGAAATCGGTCCATTAGCACGGCCTCTGATTTGCCCACCTCAGTCCATGCAGGTGGGTGATCAGGATACCCTAGATCTGCAGGTAATGGCAGTTCAATGGCAGTTTCCTGCCCAGGTAAGCACATATTGTGGATTTGATCATCATCATAGTCTACGATGTCAATGGTCAGCGTTAGCCATAAGCATTGTAGTGAATACTCACCGTCTGATTGTGCAACTCCCAAAATGGGATAATTGGCCAAAGGCCCATCATCCACAGCAGGGTCACATTCACCACAAGAGGCAATATTAGAAATGATATGGGGTGTGGGAGTTGGGAATGATGCTAGTGATGATGCCAAGCGATGAATGGACTGAGACTCCAAATGGGCTGGTGTGGTGTTATGCACTATACAGCAGCGCACACTCCTAGTCTTTGCAACATGTTGAGAGTAGCTGCAATGGGTAAAGTTGCGCTTGCAGCCTGGACAGTGAATCTGTGTGGCTTTCATGACAGAATGCTCAACTAGTTGAGAAGAGGAGGAATGGGAAGTCACTGTCAGAATATGCCATGTGCTTTTAACATAAAATGAAACTCACCTTGGTTGTCGAACCCCCATCACCCTTCCTGTTGTTTCCAGCATTCTTACCTCCACTCTCTTATTTTCATCTTGCTTCATCCATGGCTCCTTGCACTAGTCGCAATGTGGCCAGATGTGTTAAGGCTCCAAAGTGCCTTAAATAAGATCAATGGTCACGTCTATGAACGCGTCCTACCAATGCAGATATGCTTGAGTCAAGCAAACAATACTCATGGAGGGGAAGGAGTGTTAGGTCCTTCTGAAGTATGGCAACAAGATGAGAGGAACTCTGCAGATGGGGTAGGTGTCAAGACACATACTGCTGATCCGTGTGGACTCAGGAGCAGGTGGGCAAGGGTCGGAACAGATGGTACACGGTGTAGGCGGCATTGAACAGGAGGACGAGCCAAATGACTAGAATATACCAGATGGGGACTGGTACATGTAACTGGAGGCAGAGGCGAAGACTGGAGGCCAGTGCAGCAAGAGGGCTTTAGACAAGGCGGTTGTTGAAGAGTACCTTGGAAGTGAGGGAAGTCTTTAAACTGAGTGGTCACAGGGGAGTACCCAGGAAGATGAGAGTATCACAAATGGACAGTCTGATGACTGCCATGCTTCATTGGGGCTTATATACAGTGTACAGGGTTGATTGCAAAGAACTGGGACTATTCTAGACTCTTTGGTACCATCCAATAGGACTACAGAGGCATAAACTTGCTTGTGTCAAGTTTCAGGCTTACTGAGCGCATTACTGATCATTGTGGAGCAATGACATCCTTATGATGTCACTATGGAGCGCTTAGTGAGCCTATGAGGTCACTGTGGAGTCACTCAGTCAGCCATGATGTCATTGGAGCCTTGATGACATCAGATGATTGATGCAACAGTTTCTAAGAGTTTGTGCCGCTGTTTTGGGTCCTTGGTGGCTGGATGGCTATGTGGCCGCCACGCGATGATTACCCGATTAGGAAACGGGTGCCTGGTCGTGTTATAGTGCCTTTGCAATAGCGATATCTTGTACCACAGGAGGGATAGCCCAGAAAATGGAAGGGAGTCGGTAATGCAAAGTGAGAGAGGTTTCTCTTGAGTGAAATAGGACAATCTATGGCCAGGACCTGGCCTTGGTTCATAACATTCATCCCCTCTTTATAGACTTGTTGCTCCTGCAACAGTAGGGACTTGTTTCTTTGGAAGGTGGAGTAGTTTGCATATGAAAAGTCGAAGTCTGTTCATTTGTAGGGAGTTCTTTCTTGTTCTATGGATTGCTTTGGGGATAGCTGTAGTCGATTGAGTGCATGTGATTGCAGGGGTTCTCTGAAAAGTTTGTTGGTAACAAGGATAAAGATAGTCGTCGACGGAGGTCATGATGAGAGTTGTTGGTTTAGGGGTCACTCCTGGTGGGAATCGTTTTAAGCGCCTTCGGATATTTCCGATGGAAGTCTTTAACAAGTAATTGCACTTTTGATAGGTTAGATGCTGGTTCCCAAGTGTTTTCTGCAGCAGTGTAACCTTTCCATTTAACTAGGTATTGGATCCCTTTGCAGTTTGGGGAGAGCCGAGAGTTTAAGATCTGTTCTACTTCATATTGTTCTTCTCCTTCAACTAGTATCAGTGGTGGGTTTGAGAAGTTAGGACCATGGGCAATGGTTTCTTTGTAAGGTTTAATCAGGGAATGGTGAAAGACTGGGTGTATCTTCCAGGACTTTGGTAGCTCGAGGTGAACATTTACTGGATAGGCAGTGATGACTTTGAATGGTCCATAGCGTCGAGGGGCTAGTTTTGCTTTTGGGTGAGTGGTTCATAGATTTGTGGCTTCCAACCATACTTGATCCCCTTCTTTAAAACGAAATGTGGAGGTTTGAGGTCCTGATTGCTTCATGATCTCAGTTGCTTGGTTCAGGGAGGCAGCTACTTTTTCTCTGAGTTGGTCTAGTCTTGTTAGTCTTTCTTGGATTGAAGGGAACTTTGATGCAAAAGCAAGGGGTGGAGCAAATGTTGGGTTAAAGCCATACCAGACCTCAAAAGGGGGTTTGTTTGTAGCACTGTGTTGTCTGGCATTATGTGCAAACTCCATAAAGGGAATTAGTTCTGCCCAATTGTCTGCTTGGTGGTTGCAAAATATTCGTAGGTATTGTTCTAGTTCTTGGTTACTGTCGTTTTCACGTGACCTTGCACTTGCCATTTTTGGATGTCATTTCAAGTGCAAAATCAAAACTGCTATATCTCAACAGCTTCTCAACAGATTGCCTTGAAACTTTGACAGTAGAACCTTATATACTGTATCTAGGTGCAGCTAAAATATGGGAGCATAATATTCAGTTCTTGAAATGTCAATTTTCAGGTGCTGACATGGGTGCAAAACTTTGAACTGCCATATCTCAACTGTTTCTCAATCAATTGACTTGAAACTTCGACAATGGGATCTCATGTACGGCCCCTTTTACCAACTGAGAATTCTTGAATCTTGAACTTGAACTTAGATTTCGGGATTTTCTGGGAGTGACAGGAGTGATGTAAGTGATAAGATGTATATAATAAATTAATATGCAATTTTTTTTGTTGTCATTTGCATATTCACATATTTGGGGTTACACATGATGTGTCAGTGTCAAACTCGGAGTCAAGCAGTCCAACTAGTACTCGAGCTCAACATCTGGGTGCTTGCAGCCCCATTTTCACCAGAGCTGCACATACAAAATTTGCACAAAGATGTGCACCCACACATTGGTGACACATATTCTGCCTTATGACATGCTTGCAATACCCCACTTGGAAGGAGTGGAAGGAAGGGTTAGAAAAAATATTTTACATATCACATGTAAACCCGGCAAATCACACCGGAAAATAACTCATATTTGAAATGGACTCATATTAGTTTATTATGTCACTTACATCACACCTGTCATTCCTGTCACTCCCGGAAAATCCTGAAATCCAAGTTCAAGTTCAAGATTCAAGAATTCTCAGTTGGTAAAAGGGGCCTACTGTATCTAGGTGCAGCCCAAGAGCTGGGGTCTAATTCTTAGTTCTTGAAGTTTCAATTTTTGGGTGTGATCTGAGTGTGAAATTTCGAACTGCCATATCTCAACCATTTCTCAATAGATTGCCTTGAAACTTGGACAGTAGAACCTTAGGCCCCTTTTACCAACCGAGAATTCTTGAATCTTGAACTTGAACTTGGATTTTGGGATTTTCCGGGAGTGACAGGAATGACAGGTGTGATGTAAGTGACATAATAAACTAATATGAGTCCATTTCAAATATGACAACAAAAAAAAATGCATATTAATTTATTATATACATCATATCACTTACATCACACCTGTCACACCTGTCACTCCCGGAAAATCCCGAAATCCAAGTTCAAGTTCAAGATTCAAGAATTCTTGGTTGGTAAAAGGGGCCTTATATACTGTGTCTAGGTGCAGCTAAAATATGGGAGCCTAATGTTCAGTTCCTGAAATTTCAATTTTTGGGTGCTGATCTGCATGCAAAATTTTGGACCTTGCCATATCCATATGATCCCTCCCGGCCCACTCCTTCGTTACTACTTCCTTCGCTCTTATCCTGAGCACACTCTACAAGCCTGGTCAAGGATATATGGGACACTCTTCTCTATATGGATGGGTAACCAGCTCTTTGTCATGATTTCGAATGCACAAATTGACTTGCTGGTCAACAATGGCACCATGCAGATGATGTTTCCTCTGCAGGCAACAGCATCAACGGATCGCCATGCAGCTACTTTCCCTCAAGGCCATCCAAGGATACTCCTCTGATGAAACCCACATCTTACCTCGATCAATGTATCACCAAACAAAGAAGGGAGTATTGCCGATCAGCCCAGCGAACATCGTCGGTCAGTTTGTCTTGAAGTAGGCAACTACATCTCTTGTCTTTGCCTCTATGTGGAGGGTCTAATAGATGCCATGTGTTACTTGCAGTAACAATATTGTTCGCAACATGGACAGGTTCCACTCTAGATCCTCTGACAGAGCATGCGCTAGCAATCGCTACTGAGTTAATGAATCTCACAGGTAACTTGTTCATCCCCAGTCATGGGCCTTCCTCCATACTACAATCATCCCCCTCGCCACCATCTTCTGCTTGCACCTCTTCCACTCACACTCTCACAAGGTCGTGGAGCCTTCCAATATCGCCCATAGGCACCCAAATGAGTGTGTCACCTCGCCTGAGCCTCCATGGAGATTTCAAGCCAAGGAATGTGGCAAACATACACCAAATCATACGTGTGCATCCTCACCATCCCTCCCTGACAGCCGCAAACCGCGCTGACTCAAGTTATAAATCATTCTCCTGTTGATCCCACAAGCAGTTGCTGTAGCTCCATGCTTGTTGCCGCTGGTGGTCCTGGCGCCGGACGTGAGAGCGCGTCATCATGCCACCTCCCAACCTTGACCTCAAGGCAAAGTGTCCACTGAAAACTTGGATACAGAACCCCCCTCTCACCCCCGCTCGATTCCTTCATGCCCCGGTGTCACCCTGAGTCGAGCAAGGCCAGTCCTTGTCCGGCTCCATGAACCCAAGTGTGCCCTTCTAAAGAGGCCCTTCCCAATATCAACTACAATGAGCACGGACTCGTCAGATGAGGACAATGATGGCGGTGGGCTCCCAGCTTCTGGCCTTGTGGCACCCTGGGAGGTACTGCATGGGTTGGCTGATGTTGCCATTCAACAGGCTGCCAAGGCAAGTCAATGCAAACACCCTTTCAGCTTATTTCATTCTTATGCCACCATTGTAGGAGAGTGGCAAAGCAAGTGAACCGCAAAGTTGCACAAGGTTGCCTTCTCCAGACCCCAGGTCAAGACGTTGACCATCCAAAAAACAGAGGGTCCATCAGATGCCATGGCACCCCACATCCTCAAATTCCCTGATGGTATGCAAAACCTCCTCTAAGCAGTCCTGTAAGGTGTCTGAGCCCGCTGACTGGGAAACTCACATGACTTGCACTTGCCCCCACCTCCCTCACGTCCCTTGCCCACGCATCTTCCTTTCCCTTTGTCTCTCGTCTCCCTTCCCCTCCTATCATCCCTCCAACTATTGTCATTCCTTTCCCTCTTTTCACTTACCTCTCGCACGCTCCTCTCAACGTCATTCCCTCGCATCGCCCATCTATGCCCAGGAACAGCGACGACACCTCAGCTTGATTGCCTCCAACTTCACCCACGCCTCGCGCTCCCTCATCTACATCCATCCCCTGCACCACTAGTATCTTTGTCTGCTTCATGCTCCCCACCCTTTTGTCATATCGCTCTCACCCGTCGTCGACTCCCTTTCAATCCCACTCTCGCCCCTTTCATCATTGTCTCTCAAGCATCATCCTTGCCCCCGCCACGCGCATATGTACGGACTTGGATGATGCACGCACAGACGTCATCACCACTCGATCCGAGGGCTCACTGCCCACAGCGCCTCGCCCTGTCGTCCTCGCCGCACTGCCCCATGCTCATGGACTCGCAGTTGGAGCAGTAGGATTCTTATGCCATTGTCTTCTCATCCATGTTTTTGATTACCTAGTTCTCACCCCACCTTTCTTCTACAGTATTTAAGGCTAGTAGCTACAGTCTCAAATAGGAGGGAGCTTTTGCCTCTGCGTTAAAACATCTTGTCTGCCTGTGTGAACCATTCCCTCGAGAACACACACACACCCTCTCGCACGCATGCATGTGCGTTGCATTCCGGGGCACAACCTTGCTCTCCCCTGCTCCCCTCCGCTCCTACCTGCCCTTGGATCAAGCCCCATGGACTCCGCGTGCCTGACCTGGCACGCCACAGTCCGGAGACCTGCTATCATCCCACCAGTGATGTTTTCCGTCTGTCTCACTGTATTTTCCTTGCTGTGGTTGCGTGCTACAGCTGTAAATAGTCATGTGTAGAGATATCCTATCGTGCTCGGGGTTGGTCAGCACCCCAAAATGTGAAAATTTAACAAGTGAAACCCATTATTTGGCTGTATCTAGATACAGTACATGAGATGATACTGCCCAAGTTTTAAGCCAATCCATTGAGAAATAGTTGAGATATGACAGTTCAAAATTTCGCATGCAGATTGGCACCCAAAAATTGAAACTTCAGGAACCGAACACTAGGCTCCCATATTTTAGCTGCACCTAGACACAGTATATAAGGTTCTACTGTCCAAGTTTCAAGGCAATCTATTGAGAAACAGTTGAGATATGGCAGTTCAAAATTTTGCACTCAGATCACACCCAAAAATTGAAACTTCAAGAACTAAGAATTAGACCCCAGCTCTTGGGCTGCACCTAGATACAGTACATGAGATCCCATTGTCAAAGTTTCAAGTCAATTGATTGAGAAACAGTTGAGATATGGCAGTTCAAAGTTTTGCACCCATGTCAGCACCTGAAAATTGACATTTCAAGAACTGAATATTATGCTCCCATATTTTAGCTGCACCTAGATACAGTATATAAGGTCCTACTGTCAAAGTTTCAAGGCAATCTGTTGAGAAGCTGTTGAGATATAGCAGTTTTGATTTTGCACTTGAAATGACATCCAAAAATGGCAAGTGCAAGGTCACGTGAAAACGACAGTAATAGAGTGGACTCTTTGAGAGTGTTCATGACACCAAGAAGGTGAAATTCACACAAGGTGGCTTCATGCCATCAACACAAGGCTCACCAACAACAAAATCACCACAACACTAATCAAAAGAGACAAAAGGGCCTTCAAGTTAGTGAGGGACACCTGGGAACATGTCCTTAGGAAAACAATGGACCTCCAGAATGATTGGATCTTCAACCATGAGGTTTTAGTGGGTAGGAGGCTATGGTAAGTTTGGCCCCATGTATGTTATGATCTACCCCTCTTTTGGTTCGTCATCTATCCTTGTCTTGCTTTTACTATTGTTCTCCACCTTCACCCCTGTTCCCTTGGTTACCATTTCACCCCTTGATGTTGATGGATCCTTATTGTTTCACTTGTTGTGTTTCACCTATTGTTTGAGTTCCTTTTGCTATTGGTCCACTATCATCTATTGTTCTACATATGGTACTGTACAGCCTCACTAGATACAGTATTTAAGCGCCTGTAGAAGCTGGGGAAATGCCCCAAGCTTAGCTTTGTCCCTTTTCCTGTCACATCCCTTTGCTCTGTATCCTCTCTCAATCACAACTTGTGTCGTGCCGGCTTACACTCTGCTTGACTTGAACTCATCACAAGGGACCTTGTGTTCCTATTCCTCCTCTGCTTCTCTCTCATCATTCTCCTCTTCTGTAAAACCAGAAGATCAACTCTGTCTGCAGATTAGGTCATCCTTGACTTGATCTTGAGACGCTAAACCTCTGAACTGGTCTCTCCAAGCTGGTCCCCATTGAACCCTTGAACCAAGTCACTGGGACTTGGCCCCACTGAACCCTGAGCTAACACTCCAACAGCTGCGATGCCATAACAATGTAACAGTGTATTGTGAGTCCCACACTGCCCCCATATCTGCATCAGCAAAACTGTCTCTACTAGAAATGACTAGAAGTGACTAGAAATACTATAGTAGGTCATTTCTAGTACACTCTAGTCTGTTCTAGGTGTTTCTAGTAGGATATAGTTTTCCTGATGGCCCAGCAACCCTGGGGGGTGTGCTTAAACACATTTTACCCTCACATCCGGTCTTCGCACCGGCTACAGTGTGTCAGATAGGGCTGAACCTTTTTCTCCCGCTATCTCACACTTATTAAAGGTAGTCTGTACCTGTAACTAACTACCTAATAAAGCGCTATCCAAAAAAAAAAAAGAATAAATAGGGGCAAACGTGCTTTCGTCTATCTTCCCTACATGGCGCGTTCTCGTCCCGTCAATCTCCTCCAACAAAACTGTATTTCCCAACCCGTGGATCCAGACGATCACCACACTCAGACGCTTCATCCTTCTTGACGAGCTTTCGCCTGTACAGTGACGTCGAGCCTGAGTCGCCATGCCAAAAGTCAGTAAACTTCACATATTCCTCCTCAGCCTCTCCCTCATCACGCTTCTTCATTACTCACTGGCTTCGTCCAGTCATTATTGCCTTGCGCTGCCCGCTCCTCGACTATAATCGGTGGTCCCTCCCAAATCCCGTTGGAAGGAAGTCCTTGTGAGCATCGCCAGGGTGTGTCCTTATTACTCAATATCCATGGCGACTATTGATCAGTCGATTTGACCGGGTGACAATCAACACGCTCCCCGATGATGTCCTTGTGGATATATTTTATTTCTATTTGAATGAAGACTGGGCCATAGGCAGCATGACACACAATTGGCGTATATTGGTCTGTGTGTGTCAAAGATGGCGATATGCCGTGTTTGCATCACCACGTCGCCTGAACCTGCAACTTGGGTACAGAGGAAAAAAGACCGATGTTTGAGATATGGGACGTCTGGCCAGTCTTGCCTGTGGTGATGACCTATCGTCTCTCATCTTCGAGTCCTTGGGAAAACGTAGTTGATGCCCTCGAGTCGGATCACTACCATCGCATATGTCAAATCGCCTTGTATGACATCCCAAAATCAGGACAGGAAATATTGGCAACAGCGATGCAGAAACCATTCCCGGAGCTGACACGACTGCACCTTTGTCAAGCAGAAGGCAGCACTCCAACGTCCCTTCGAGATTCGTTCTTGGGCGGATCCGCCCCACTTCTACGGTATCTCTTGTTGAACAATTGTTCATTTCCAGGAATTTATAAACTACTTTTGTCTGCCAATCAACTCGTCGAGCTTGACCTTTTCAATATTCCCGATTCCGGTTACATTTCTCCCCAAGATTTCGTCACCGCCCTGTCGGTCATGTCCAGACTTGAATCCCTTCTTTGCCTTGGATTCCAATCGCATCGATATCCGGCAAGTCGACCCCCTCCGCTCACACGCTCTGTTCTCCCCGCTCTCACCTATCTTGTGTTCCACGGCGTTCACGAGTACTTGGAGGACGTACTGGCCCAAGTCGAGGTTCCCCTTCTCAATAAACTCCACGTAACATTCTTCATGGACCTCAATTTTGTCATCCCACAACTCCACCACTTGATCGGTCAAGCAGAATCGTTCAAGACAGGCGACGAAGCAATCGTGCACACTAGTTGTTATAGAATCGAATTCATGCTTTTCGAAGAAACAAGGCAATTTCCGGAGCTCTCGTTGAACATCTTATGCAGAGAGTCGGATCGGCAGCTTGCATCGCTTGCCCAGGTCTGCAGCCCATCCTTTCCCCTCCTCTCCACTTTGGTACAGCTCGACATCGTGGATGACACTCATCCTTCACACTGGAAGAATGACATGGAAATCACACAATGGCTGGAACTCCTGGACCCGTTCACTGCTGTGGAGGATCTGCGCCTATCTGATAACATTGCGCCACATGTCTGCCGAGCGCTGGAAGAGCTCGCGGAAGAAAGAGTAACAGAAGTCTTACCTGCGCTGGAGAACATTTTCTTGAGCGACCTCCAGCGATCGGGATCTGGCCCGAAATATATTGAGGGGTTCGTTGATGCGCGAGAACGCTCTGGTCACCCTGTGGCTGTCCGCTATGTTGTATGATGGAGGGGATGACTAGTCGAAGGCGCGGTGCGGATTCCTGGCCTTGGAATCACGTGCGAAACCTCCAAACATCACGTGTTCGCCCCCGATGGCCCTTGCATTTGCCCTTCAAACGCCCCCTCCACATTGTACGTGAGGGCTCACAACCCTCGCCATGCTCCTCGCCGCATCATCTTGGATCTAAGGAGCTGTAGTAGGATGGATTGTACGAGGTCATAGGCGCGAGAGGTATGTTTCAGGTTTTTCTGACTGGGTTTCAATCGTCTTCATCTTTGTCCTTTTCATTCGATCTCGCGTTTGGTCTCTCTCCCTTCTTCCCTTTTATCTTAGCTCTTCCTTCGTATTCAAAACACCCTTGAATATCATCTTTGTCTTGTCCCCTCTTCCCTCTGACTGCCTTAAGGAGCCCCGTCGCATCTAGCATTCCGCGGGGACTCGCTCGTCCTGTCGTCCTCTCTCCCTCGGGCCCGGCACCTACTCCACGTCCTCACGTGAGCCTTCCCAAACTGCGCTACATCAGGCAGGATTCATGAGTTCTTTATACTCCCCATCTAATTAGCATCTGATATTATTTACCTTCTGTGCGATTGTCTCCAAGCACCCTAGTTACCATATCATTACTCAGATCTTGCCTTTTGGATCTAGCGTCTTATGATCTTGCGTGACCAGTGTAGCGGTGTCCAGCCCTGACTGTCTTGCGAATGAGCACTCGCATTATGCTGGAGTAGAGTCTGCTACCATGGATTTGTCATACAGGTGCGCTTTCTGCCCCACCAGGATCACAGGTTTCTGTATGCCTCTTGATGTGGTGCGTAGATGGGCGTCGTGGTCTTCACAGGGAACCTACCTCATCAACCAGGGCGTGGGCATTGCCTCACCTCTGGCGCAGTGCTGCTGCATGCCTGCTAAGCACATACAGTTTTGCAATCACATCGGAGTCACGCTCGGAACAGGCCATGGCGGCGTCGCGAGCCTACATATGTTCTTCTGTGAGAGCATCTGCCATCCGGTGAGCTTGCGAAGATTCTCACATCACACTTTGCCCACATTTGTGTGCGCTCAATGAGGTCACGCTACAGTGCACCAATTCTCAGCAGCGATGCAGAAACCATTCCCGGAGCCGACATATCTGGAGTTTCGGGTAGGAAATATCACTGCGATGTCCCTTCCGGATTCGTTCTTGGGCGGATCCGCCCCACTTCTGCGACTACTCAAGTTGGTGCAATGTTCATTTCCAGGAATCTTTTTTCTTCCAAACAACTTGTCGCGCTTGACCTCTGGTTTATCCCCAATTCCTGTTACATTTTTCCCCAGGATTGGGTCACCGCCCTGTCGGTCTTGTCCAGACTTGAATACCTTTGCCTTGGATTCCGATCCCCTCTATATCCGGCAAGTCGACCGACCTCCACCTCCGCTCACACGCTCTGTCCTCCCCGCACTCAGAGAACTTGTGTTCAAAGGCGTTCACGAGTACTTGGAAGACTTACTGGCCCA
The DNA here is from genome assembly GCA_025769875.1 of Russula earlei. Lineage (NCBI taxonomy): Eukaryota > Fungi > Basidiomycota > Agaricomycetes > Russulales > Russulaceae > Russula > Russula earlei. The sequence continues at coordinate 10,145 of JAGFNK010000713.1, read as the reverse complement.
AATCGAGGCTCCCCTTCTCACCACACTCCACGTAACATTCTTCATGGACATCGACTTTGTCCTCTCACAACTTCACCGGTTGATCAGTAAGACAGAGTCTTTCAAGACATGCGACAGAGCAACCGTGCGCACTTCCCATCATGGAATTGAATTCAAAATTTTCGAAGGATCGCCTCGAGATACAGAGCTCTACTTAGAAATCAGGTGCAGAGAGTTGGATTGGCAACTTGCATCACTGGCGCAGGTCCGCAGCTCATACTTTCCCTTTCTCTCCACTTTGGTACAGCTCGACATCGTGGATTATGCTCAATCACACTGGAAAGATGACATGGAAACCACTCAATGGCTGGAACTTCTGACCCCGTTCACTGCTATGAAGGATCTGCGCCTAACCCATCAAGTTGCGCCACATGTCTCCCAAGCGCTGGAAGAGCTCGCGGGAGAAAGAGTAACAGAAGTCTTACCCGCGCTCCAGAACATTTTCTTGGAGGGCCTCGGGGCATTGGAATAAGTTCCGATATATATCGCCGCGCGAAAATTCTCTGGTCACCCTGTGGCTGTCCACCATTGGGAACAGACCTAAGTAGGATCGATAAGTTCTTTATGCCCCCCATCTAATTGATATCTGATACCATTAACCTTCTGTGCGATTCGACTCGAGTCACTCTAGTTACTGTACTGTGAGGATACCCTTGCGGCGTTACGTGCGAATTGGATCGGAATCGCCCTACCGGAACGCGCGCGTCGACACACACACACACACACTTTCTCTCCCCTCCCTCGCTCGCACACACTCCCGCCACCTCGACCGTCCACGCAGGACGCATGCGCACATCGTCAACGCCCCCGCATTCGCCTATAAGCCGACAAAACCCCAAAACGAAAGACCGAAGAATATCGATCGACGCCACCGCCTCGTCTCCAATGAACGGCGTTCCTCCTCCAATCCCGCCTGTCCGACCTTGCTCCTTCCCCTCTTAGTTACTTTTCCTTTCCTTCTGGTTAGATCTTCGTATCGATCGCTCTCGACCACGCGCGCAAGCCGGGCCGATCCATTCAATCTGGACGCGGTTGCAGCGAGGAGAACGAAGAAGCGCTCACTGGCAAAGAACATAGCCTACGCATTTCAACTCACGTGTACCGAGGCCAGCCAGGACTTTGTTCCAGCCCCAGCATCTCCTCGCAAAGAAGCGAAATGGCGATGCGCACCAGCTATGATGATGTGTGGTGTTGGGAGAGTGCGTGGGCGAAATTGACATGACGAGCCGTCCTTTGTACGTCAACGCAGTAGACGCGGAGTCCGCGCGTTGATGTTTCCATGTTCAGGTGTTCGGGAAAGCAAGTGGGGATGACTAGGTCATACAGACTCAGCGAGTGGAAAAGTATGCGGCGTCATGCAGGCAATTGCAGAATGGGATTGGAGGCGTTGGATAACGGGTATATGAGAGAGAGGGAATGCAAAATGGGTTGTGGCCATCAGGGTTGGAGAGAAGACCATTGGACGATGTGGGAACGACTACAGCAAAATGCTAAGTAGGGCGGCCAAAGAATACACTCGTGCGCATTCCCATAGATCCCATGTGCTAGACAGCGCTGCATGTAAAGTGGGACAGAAATATAAACGAGGAAGAGACCGTCAGAAGGTTTCACGAGCTGGGCGTGCCCTCCTTTGCGATAAAGAAATCAGGACGGACTATCTATGTGCTCCCTTACCTAGCCATTAGCCTATGCTTAGAGCGAGGGCGCAGCAAGAAAGTGGGCAAGAGTCAGAACGAAGGCGAGTGAGAGGGATGACGTGAGCGAGGGGTTTGGAGTGAGGGAGCGAGGCTAAGGAGAGAACCTGAAGACCTTGCTATATTCTGCGACTCGTCCTCGAAGACGAGGGCGAATTTTATATACATCCAAGTGTTTCTCTACCAGTCGGCCGATATCGTACCGAGCGCATGATCCGGAGGCGGGTGTTAGGGGAAAGGGATGTTGGAGCTATAGAATAAGAGCTCAGTCTTGTGTGTAAAAGACTGTATTCAGGTTAGTGTGCTAACCTATAGAATAAGAGCTATGTACAGTATTAGCTTTAAAGGAGTGTAAAGAAATTGTAGTACTGACCTCAGTCTTGTGTGTAAAAGACTGAGGGAAAACGAACGATAACTAAATTCGAATTATTTACACGTACGGTCCGGGTTGTCCGTTCGCGCGGCACTTAGCGGCTGCACGTCCAACAAGGGAAAGAGGTGGTCTAGAACGCGCGAAGTGGCGTACGCGCAGTTGGTAACAGGGTCATTATACCATGGGCGGCGGGTATAGTTTAACGGAGAAAGAAAGACTGCAAAGAGGTGGAACGTACGGGAGGAGACGGTCTGGATCGCGAGGGGCACGTCCGCGCCGGCGACGATGGGCCCATTAGGCCGTCCACGGCAAGTCCAGTCGAGAAATAGAAAGAAAGGATCTGAAGTGGTAAAAACGCGCACTCGAGCCAGAGATCTAGTGGTGGGTATATACAAATGGAAGGATTTTGAACGCAATTCGAAGACGACGAGTGCAGAGGCGTCGGACGAAACCCTTGGGCCTTTTAGGGTTGTGCTGGACTTGTCAAGCGCGGGCGCGAACATCGCAGGCATTCTACCTGTGCGGGCGGTTGAGGCGGCGGGAGGCGGAGGCGCCGTTCAGGGGGTAACGGGGGTGGTGTTCATGTTGTTGAGCAGGGCTATTCAGCTGTTTTGAGGCGCGTCAAACTCGCTGGGAGAGGTGGAAGCGAGGGAGATGGGGGTGTGATCGCCTTGTGGATGTGTGGAGCGCAAATAGGAACGAAAGACATACATGAATCCAGAGGCAAAGGAGTGGAACGCGACCGCCAAGTACACCGCCAACTGATCCACGGCACACAATCGCTCCTCGTGGCAGGCAAGGTTCAGCGGATACTCCATGGTGCTGCGAGCGTGTTGTCCATGGGCCAACTGCGGTGAAAATGTGCCGGGTGCCGGGCGTTCCCAACGGGCGCTCTTCGCAGTTACCCAACCCATCCCCACACCCCAGACGCTACATCCAGACTGAAGACCTCTCACCTGTACGTCGAGCGAGTGTGACCATGCCCGAAGTCAGTGAGCTTCACATAGTCGTTTTTGTCCTCTCCGTTATCTCCTCACTGGCTTTGTCCAGTCGTTATTGCTTTGCGCCGCCCTCTCCTCGACTACGATTGGTGGTCCCTCCCAAGTCTCGTTGGAAGTAGGTCCTAGCCAGGGTGTGTCTTTGTTACTCAGTGTCCATAGCGACTACTGAGCAGTGGAGTTTAGACCGGGTGACAATTAACACGCTCACTGATGATGCCCTCTTGAAGATATTCGATTTATATGTGAATCACTCGAATCCAGGGACAAACGGATGGCATACACTGGTCCATGTGTGTCACAGATGGCGGTCTATTGTGTTTGCATCGCCAGGTCACCTGAACCTGCGAATCGAGTACAGAGGGAAAAGACCGCTTTCTGAGATGCTGGACGTCTGGCCAGTCTTGCCTGTGGTGATAAGGAATGGTTCCGACTTGTGGTACTCCTGGTCCTGGGAAAACTTAGTTGGTGCTCTCGAGTCTGAGCACCGCCATCGCATATGTAAAATCACCCTGTGGAACATTCCAAAGTCACAATGGGAAAGATTGGCAGCAGCGATGCAGAAACCATTCCCGGAGCTGACAGATCTGGGGCTTTCGGCAGTAGCAAACACTGTGACGCCCCTTCCGGATTCGTTCTTGGGCGGATCCGCCCCACTTCTGCGAGAACTCAGGTTGGGAAATTGTCCGTTTCCTAAACTACCTTTGTCCTCCAATCAACTTGTCGTTCTTTACCTTTTTAATGTCCCCGATCCCGGTTACATTTCTCACCAAGATTTGGTCACCGCCCTGTCGGTCTTGTCCGGACTTGAAACCCTTTACATTCAATTTCGATACCATCGATATCCGGAAACTCGACCACCACCTCCGTTCAGACGCTCTGTCCTCCCCGCTCTCACCAACCTTTATTTCCACGGCGTTCACAAGTACTTGGAAGACTTACTAGCCCAAATCGAGGCTCCCCTTCTCAATAAACTCGACGTCACATTCTTCATGAACATCAACTTTGTCCTCCCACAACTCCACCGGTTCATCAGTCAAGTAGAATCGTTCAATTCATGTGACAGAGCAATCATGCGCTTTTCCGGTCCTGCAACTCGATTCACAATTTCCAGCCGCACAAATCAGCCTACGTACCTCTCGTTAAATATCATATGCAGCAAGTTGGATCGGCAGCTTCCATCGCTGGCCCAGGTCCGCAGCTCATTCTTTCCCCTTCTCTCCACTTTGGTACGCCTCGACATCATGGATGATGGTTTTCCTCAATTACGCTATAAAGATGACATGGAAACCACTCAATGGCTGGAACTCCTGGCCCCATTTACTGCTGCGAAGGATCTGCGCCTAACCCGTCACATGGCCCCACATGTCTGCCGAGTGCTGGAAGAGCTCGCGGGAGAAAGAGTAACAGAAGTCTTACCCGCGCTCCAGAACATTTTCTTGACGGGCCTGGAGCCAATGGAGTCTGCTTCGAAATACATAGAGAGATTCGTCGCCGAGCGAAAACTCTCTGGTCACCCTGTGGCTGTCCCTGTCCACTGTTGGGAACAGGACCTACACGGGATGGATGAGTTCTTTGTGATCCCCACCTAATTAGCATCTGATATCATCTACCTTCTGTGCCATTGTCATTATCTGACTCCAAGCTCGGATCGATCGCCATTCCAGAGCCCACGCGTCGACCCGCGTTCCTCGACTTTCTCTTTCCCTTGTGTCCCTTCCCCATACTTCATTGTTCCTCGATCATATATATACCCCTGGTCACCACGCCCTGCCACGACCATCTTTCAGCGCGCGCACACACGCCCCGGCTCACCTGACGTGCTCCCGTCTCATTCGTCACATCACCCCCGCTTCGAGGACTCACAGTTGGATCGGAATCCCATTTCTCTGTCCCTTTTATTATAACTTCCAACACTGTTTGTTCTGTCATCGGACTGGGCTGTGAAAGTGAACGAGCCGTAGTGGCAGCTTCCCTTGAGCTCGACTGGCATGGTTATCATGCAGGCAAGGTTTAGGTACAGATAAGACCCTGACGTCACCGTCCCTCTGCACCCACATACTTTCTTGGCCAGAATGCCCCAGCTCCCACCACTACGGTCCCGCTGCGTCAAAGAACTCCTCAGCAGGCAGTTTGGGGCAAACGCGGTCTCTTCGTATTTCCAGGAGCCATCCAGCGCTATATTTCTGACAGATACGAAGCGCCCATGATGCCCATGTACTTGATGATGTTGGATGTGACAGTTATTTGACCAGCTCAACCTCGTGAATAAGCTGTACGATCTTCTCCTCCTTGTAGCCCTCCAGATCGATCTGCTACGATCTGTCTTGTGTTTGAATGGATCGCGCAGTAGACAATGCGAACGGAGCACGTCCAATGCGATTTCCGAGTTGCTGAAATGAACCATAGTAAACCAAACCATTCTGGAAACGCGAATCATCCAAATGGAGGCACAACGCTCACGAATTGCGCCGACTGTTGCCCTCTTTCACAACGACCGACTCCTGCCGCGCGTCGCTGCTCTCGGTAACATGTCGTGTCATGAGATCGCTCGTGTTCGCATGCTTCTCCGATGCAGAGGCGAACCCTGGCTCGATGCCGAACTTATTACCATCGTAAAGTTCACCCCTGATGCTAAGACCGAGCATGGTCGCGGGAGTGATGTTGACGTTCCTCGGAAAAATAATAATTTGCTCTGTCCTCGGAAGTGGGACAGACTTTTCTTTGCGGATGAGTTGGGAGTCTTCAGTTAAGGAAATATGACTTGACGGGGGAGACGATGTGAGCCGTTGGTGAGGGAGAGATGGACACAATCTTTGTCGACGGTGAGTTCTTTACTGAGGGGGTCAGGACCGATTGATCGTCTGAAGGGAGATGGAATGATTTGCCGTCCAGTGGGTGTTAGCGCCATCTGCGGATAACTGGTGAGTCCAGGGTAACTCTCGTTGGTTTCGGAAGGTGGCAAAGGCAGTTGGTCGGTACTAGTAGGGGCTTTGCCATTCACTTGACGGCATTAACCGTTTTTGCCATGCACAGATGGTGACTGTTGTGGCATCGAGAAGATCATTGTGTAGGAAGAGGGAAAGCCCCGTTGGCCAAACAGGCATCATGAGATTCAACAAGTACAACGTGCCGTCCTCATGCGGGTAGATCCATTCAATGGATCTAGGCCGCAACGTATTCATAAACCTTCGAATTGCAAGAAATCAGCATTCGTCTCCGCTGGACCGGTACAGCCAATAGAATGAGAAAGCGCTCACTGGAAAAGGACATAGCATCTCAAAACGCCTGTGTGAACACATTCCGCTCCCTCTCTTCCCTGGTGATACCAGGCCTCGCACATATCCCGGTGTCTGGTGCAACGAGATGGGTTGTGCTTTCGCTTCCGCTTGTAGAAATTCCGAGCCCCGTTCTTCAGATACATGCTCTAGTCGGACAAGCGCCCACAGACGCATTCCAACTCACGTGTACCGAGGTCAGGACTTGCAAGGAAGTGAAACGGCGGTGCGCACCTGCTTGCTATAATGATGTGTGGTGTTTGGAGAGTGCATGGGCGAGGTTGACATGTCGAGACAGTCCTTTGTACAGCAAAGTAGTAGATGCGAAGTCCATGTGGTGACGTTTCTGTGTTCGGGTGTTGCAGGGTTGGCTAGGTTGCACAGACACAGCCCGTGAAAAAGTAGGCGGCGATGTGCAGGCAATCGCAGAATTGGGTTGAACGCGTCGGATTACGTGTATATGAGAGAGCGGGTGAGCCAATGAGTCGTGGCTATCAGAGGTGCGTGGTTTTGTGCGAGGCCATCGGAAAGAGTGCAAAAACGCCATGAGAACAATGACATGTAACGGTTCTGAACGCCGTTTGAAGACGACAAGTGCGGAGGTGTCGGACGATATCCTTCGGCCGTTTAGGGTTGTGCTGCTTGTTGAGCGAGGGCACAAGCTTTTACCTCTGTGGGCGGTCGAGGCGGCGGGAGGCGGAGGCGAGGAGATATACTGTAGGGCTGCCAACCGTACGTACCATATACGGCTACGGCCGTACGGCCGTACTCGATACTGTCACCGACCCCAACAACTGTGCAGCTTACTTAAGGTACCTAGCACTAGTTGTACTTTTAGCGGTGGTTGGATGATCAAAAATTACTATAAAAGGGCATTGGGTTGGCAAGATAATTGGGGCTTCAATCATGCATGTAAATGACACCAAAGTATTTTCTTAATCACTTATTTAATCATTTATTTATGATGTATCTGGAAAATAAATTACAATACAAATAAAGATTTTCTATTGTAAGGATCAGCAGAAGATGAGGCCACTAGAATAGGCAGCAGTGCAAGTCCAAAGGGACCTGGTGAAAGGGAGGCAGTGGCATCTGAGGGAGGGGGGTTCCGAGGGGGGTTCCGAGGGAGGGGGGTTTGAGACAGCAGTTCCCCAAGGGCACACATGCACGCATTCATGGTGGCAGATGTTGCCAACCATTCACCCCCAGCATATGGATCATCATGAACATGGTGGTGCTTTCCCTTAGTGATGCCAATGCTTTGCGCTGTCAGTCCCCACATGTCAGGGAGACTGGTCCATTGTTTTGGGCCCCATTTGACACCAATATTCTTGGCTGTCTCCATCCATGTATGCTGATTGGGCTGTTGAGATCTGCACTGCCCAGAGTCTCAGGTGTGTTGTGATATGATCACAACTCAGATGCGTTGACGTGTTGGATCACCCGGACCGGGCATCACTGGCTCAGCTCATACACTGCAGCATGCTTTAGTTACACTGATAGAGTGATTTAGAACAATCGGTAGCTACTTACAACTGATCCTTGGACTTACTTAGTGATCCATGATGGTAGTTAACTGTACTGCATCCAGTGGCGGTCTCAGGTACTTAAGAACACCACAAAGTACGCAGATCACTTCAGTTTTGTGTCAACCAAACTGAAGTGAGTATTTACACTATGATATCCTATCTCACAGTACTGATGACGCATTGTAGCTATTGTCTGATAGGTACATTATTTATATCAGTTTTGTGCAACCAAACTGAACTATTGTCTGATAGATCTGCCTGCGATCTTATCATCTGCTGCTATCTAATCACACACACTGCATCTATCTTCAACATGGGTGTCAAGACACGTACTGCTGATCACTAAGGACTCAGGAGCAGGTGGGCAGGGGTCGGAACAGATGGTACGCGGCGTAAACGGCGTTGAACAGGAGGACGAGCCAAACGACTAGAAGATACCAGATGGGGACTGGTATGTGTTGCAAGAGGCAGAGGCGAAGAGTAGAGGCCAGTGCAGCAAGGGACTTTAAACAAGGCGGTCGTTGAAGAGTACCTTGAAGACGAGGGAAGGCTTTAGACTGAGCAGTCGCAGGGGAGTACCCAGGAAGTGGAGAGTATCACAAATGGACAGTCTGACGACTGCCATGCTTCATTGGGGCTTATATACAGCGTACAGGGTCGATTACAAAGCACTGGGACTATTCTAGACTCTTTGGTACCATCCAATAGGACTACAGAGGCATAAACTTGCTTGTGTCAACTTTCAGGCTTACTGAGCGCATTACTGATCATTGTGGAGCGATGACATCATTATGATGTCACTGTGGAGTGCTTAGTGAGCCTATGAGGTCACTGTGGAGTCACTCAGTCAGCCATGATGTCATTGGAGCCTTGATGACGTCAGATGATTTATGCAACAGTTTCTAAGAGTTTGTGCCTGCTGTTTCGGGTCCATGGTGGCTGAGTGGCCATGTGGCTGCCACGCGATGATTACCCGATTAGGAAACTGGTGCCTGGTCGTGTTATAGTGCCTTTGCAATAGCAATATCTTGTACCGCAGGAGGGATAGCCCAGAAAATGGAAGGGAGTCGGCAATGCAAAGTGAGAGAGGTTTTTCTTGAGTAAAATAGGACAATCTTCGGCCAGGACTTGGCCTTGGTTCGTAACATTCATCCCCTCTTTATAGACTTGTTGCTCCTGCAACAGTAGGGATTTGTTTCTTTGGAAGGTGGAGTAGTTTGCATATGAAAAGTCGAAGTCTGTTCATTCGTGGGGAGTTCTCCCTTGTTCTATGATTTGCTTTGGGGATGGCTGTGGTCGATTGGGTGCATGTGGTCGCAGGAGTTCTCTGAAAAGTTCGTTGGTAACAAGGATAAAGGTAGTCATCGACAGAGGTCATGATGAGAGTTGTTGGTTTAGGGGTTACTCCTGGTGGGAATCGTTCTAAGCGCCTTCGGATATTTCCGATGGAAGTCTTTAACAAGTGATTGCGCTCTTGATAGGTTAGATGCTGGCTCCCAAGTATTTTCTGCAACCGTATACCCTTTCCATTTAACTAGGTATTGGATTCCTTTGCGGTTTGGGGAGAGCCAAGAGTTTAGGATCTGTTCTACTTCATATTGTTCTTCACCTTCGACTAATATTGGTGGCGGGTTTGAAAAGTTAGGACCATGGGCAATGGTTTCTTTGTAAGGTTTAATCAGGGAGTGGTGAAAAACCGGGTGTATCTTCCAGGACTTTGGTAGCTCGAGGCGAACGTTTACTGGATAGGCAGTGGTGACTTTGAATGGCCCATAGCGTCGAGGGGCTAGTTTTGCTTTTGGGTGAGTGGTTCGTAGATTCGTGGCTTCCAGCCATACTTGATCCCCTTCTTTAAAACGAAATGTGGAGGATTGAGGTCCTGATTGCTTCATGATTTCTGTTGCTTGGTTCAGGGAGGCAGCTACTTCTTCTCTGAGTTGGTTTAGTCTTGATAGTCTTTCTTGGATTGAAGGGAATTTTGATGTAAAGGCAAGGGGTGGAGCAAATGTTGGGTAAAGCCATACCAGACTTCAAACGGGGGTTTGTTCGTAGCACTGTGTTGTCTGGCATTATGTGCGAACTCCATAAAGGGAACTAGTTCTGCCCAATTGTCTGCTTGATGGTTGCAAAATATTCGTAGGTATTGTTCTAGTTCTTGGTAACTCGTTCTGTTTCTCCATCTGTCTGTGGGTGATATGCTGTGCTTAATGATACTTTGACATTTAACTTCTTCC
>JAGFNK010000712.1:0-24560 GCA_025769875.1 Russula earlei | reverse complement strand
CCACCGCACCCCTAGTTTTGCCAGCCGTCTCCGTCGCCCCAGCTTCAGATCAGTGAACCGCCACCACCACACTCTTAGCCTTGCCAGCCGCCTTAGTCTCGTCAGCCACCACCGTAGCCTCAGCCTCAGCCACCGACGTCTTAGCGCCACACGCCACCATCTCCACCACCGTCTCACAAGCCACTGCTGCCACGCCCTTGTCAGCCACTGCCGCCGTCGCCCCTGCATCGCCCTCAGTCATCGCCTCTGCCCCGTCCACCTCCACCATCGCACCAGCTCAGTCTGCCACCACCTTCTCGGTCTCAGCCTCAGTCTTCTCAGTCTCAGCCGCCGCTTTAGTAGTTTCGCGCGACACCAGCACCACTGCACCATCGCAACCCCTCGCCACCAGCACCACCCCAGAAGACCAAGAAGGCCTCGGCCACTAACTTAGCCACAACACGCCACAACAGGAGCAGAAGCCGCCACCACAGGAGAAGCAGTCACCGACGCCAACAGCACACCGCACGCCACCTCCCACATCGCCTCCCCATCCATTCACACACTCTCACCCACATCTGCTGCCGACACCTGCAGTGGAGATGACCCCGCCACCGCCGCCGCAAGATGACAGATCCCACCCCCACACAAGCCGCCCCATGCATCCTCTTTCTCGAGTCCTCACCACCTACGTCTCTATCTACGAACTCATGCTCACCGCCTATGCCTTTGCTCCTTGTCCACGCCTGCTGCCACCACCTGCAATGGAGACGACCACGCCGCCACTGCCACAAGACAACACCACCACCACGCAGCCGCCATCTCGTCACCACCGCCCTCGTCTCCATTGCCTCCGTTTCTCATCGCCCTCACCTCTTCCGTCATCGTCATCGCCGATCGCCACCTTCGCGTCTTCCGCAGCACAAGCAGCCATGACCGCCACCTCAATTCAGATGTGAAAGGCTCAAAACACTCACACTCAGACCCTTGACTGAGGATGGTCAAAGTTTCAAGCCCCCAGGAGGTGTAAGGAAGATTATGGCTGGCCTCGAAATCACATGCGAAAATGCGACACAACATGACATGAGACTGACACCTCAGCTCCCTTTCATCCCTTGCCACCTCCCTCTCATTCCAGGCAGTCCACCGACCGCACACCACAAGCCATCTTGCATGCGACATCAAGACCTCGATCGCATCGCCCAGCCCTTGCCACTGATCACGCGCCCATGCACGCCTCGGCACACTAGACACGTTCACGTCTCAAGCCTTTCACGACCGCCTCGACCGTCTCAACCAGTCTTGATTCACTTTCATGCCATTTATCTCTAGTACCTCTCTCCTGTATATAAAAACACCCTAGCTACTCTGTAGTAGAAAGAATTCAGAATAGGACCCCTCTTTGCAACCCACTCCTCTCTGTCTGTGAAAAACAAGAAGGATGGTCAGAATCGAGAGGCGAGAGGGGTGATGAGTGGCTGGCTGCAACTCCAATTGCACTGGAAACAACATTGCACACCACAACACTTGAGTCAAAAACACTATGGCGCTGCCTCAAGATAGCCCATGGGTACAACATGAGGGAAAAATAATAGATATAGACCATGATTTTGAGTTGTAATTCATCTAATACACATGTGGAGGTGGCTTGAGTCCAGCTCCACCAATTCTCACTCAAATCTCATGAAAACAATGGGGCTGCCTAGCCCTCATTCAGGCGATTCAGGGACAATAATTTTCATATGAATTGAAGCTGTTTTGAGGGATATATTCATCCCGCATGTTTGAGGGGGTTTCTGCACCAATTTGGGTGGAATTCAAGCTCTGCCAAGTGTGCTGAAAACGGCAATAACCCAAAATCAATTATGCTCAAACCTCAAGAGGAGAGGAATGTCCGGACAGAGGTCAAGGATGCTCACGAGAAGCTTTGTTCTTCTGAATGGGTCTTGAATCTCATAACACGGAACCTGGAATCCAAAAATTGGTCTGACGATGATGGCAGCCTATCAAAGAACATCCTTGGTCATGATCCAACATTCAGCAGGGGCTGCCGCAAGCGCAAGGCTAAAGATGATGATAGCTGTGTATCAAAGGGTCTATTGTTCAACAAAAAGCATAGAGGACAATATCCACCAAAAGGATCTTCACTTTCCAGGTATAGCTCGTCGGCTGTCTCGCAAGGCTGTCCAGGGTAATTCTTTAGTACGTCGTCACACAGTGTCCTGCTGTAAGGCGGCATCCCATTCCAGCCCTGCGTCATTGCTCTCGACTCTCTTTCATCACGTACTGGTTCCACCTCCACTGCCCAGCCAGCTCTTGACCCTCTTTCATCGCATTGCCTCACCATGACCACTAAGATTCACTCTGCTGCCGTTCACTATCATCACCACAGTCGGATGTGAGGGCTCAGTGCCCTGATGATTTCCATCATCATCACTTCACGGACCCTTTGTACACTACTCCTCAGTTTCTGTCTTGCTATGAATTCGGACTCCTTAGTTACTTGGCCTCTGACTCCGTTTGTTCCCTTTGACTTGCTTGTTACTGATTGGTTTTGTTTACCTGAGTCAACGATACTGTTCCGGATTCATACTTACGCCTCATTTTGCAGCTCATCGCTCTGGCTCGTCTTGTTCCACATCCATGTATCACACTCCCAACTCGCGTCTTTCTGTCTCCCCAATCCCCCAATATCCCCCTCTCTCATAGATCACGTCTCGTATGTAAACACTCTAGTTACGCTTTGGAACAAGAGACCTGTTTTGTCCCTTCTTTTGTGTGTGTTTTCGCAAACTCAGCAAGCTGCTGCCCGCTGCCTTCAACACAGACTTGGTTCTTAGTGGGAAAATACAAACAAGATTCAATTATAAGAATGCTAACTATATTATTTGGCTTGAGTAAAATTGTAACAAAATGTAAAGCCCAGATCTTCGCATTGAGTTTAATCTGTGTGGTCAGTCTCTGTCATCGAGGCGATTGATCCCCATTGGGTGCGATTGATCCCCATTGGCCGATTATTGCCATGTAATGAGTAAACTGTTCCTATTTAAAATTTGGTGTCATATTTGTGGATGCACTTTATGTCTCGATTTATTCAATATAAATCCATGTATTAACATATGCCATTGTGTTAAGTTTATCTGAGTCTGCTAAGGCTAAATTGATTGGGCAAATTAAGTGTATATGATCCCCCTGGTGATTCGGGGCGACTCATGTTGCATCTTAGGTTACATAACTTGGGAACTGAGCTGCCCTCTCTTAAGCATTTGACTAAGTTCTAATTGTTTGGGTTGACATATTTACAATAATGCGATGCATGAGGAGAGGGCAACAAATCAATCAATTGTTTTAAAATAATTTGTAATCTGAGCTGAGTCAATTCAGTGGTCAATATATTTCACCTTTATTGACCACTGAGTTGAGTTTTAGTGGACTGGACTTATCCATTCCTGTCCGTCGTGCCAACTAAAGCTTGACCTCATCCATGCACCTGCCAAATGCCATGGTGGTCCTGTCATGGCCCCTTTTAGACATACTTGTAGATGTACTTGAGAGCCTTGACAGAGGCAACAGACTCCACATTGATATGGCACCTGTACTTCCATATGAGATATGGAGAATGGCAGACCACCCATTGGTTTGTGATCTCCTTGCCACTGATGAGATGAGTGTGGCCAGTGTCCCTCCTCCTGGTGCACACATAAGAGTCCTCAGTAACAGAAGTCTCCTCCCTAAAGGGCTAAGGGAAGCCCTTAGAACATGAGCCATCCACCATGCAAGGAGAATTCCTGTTCTGGTTGCCACAGGGCCTGTGAACCATGAACTTCTTGATGAGTTCAAGCAGCTCAGGATGGTCTTCTGGAAACTCAGAAGACATGAGACTGTCAATCTGGTCAGGGGTGCGAAACTTGGAGTGGGGCTGAAGGAAGACAATGATATGGGTATGGGGGAGGCCTCTCTTCTGGAACTCTATGGTGTAAAGGTGAGCTGCCCAAGCACCCAGAATGCCAGCCCTGACGTCCTTGATGAGGGACTTGAGCTTGGCATGAAAGACTCTGACCACCAAGTCAGGGCGCTCATTGGCAGTCTGGCCAGGTAGAAGAGCTGAGTGAACCTCAGGCCACTGAGGATTGGCAGTCATGGTGATAAAGAGGTCACCTCCACCATAGAAGCAGTTGATGGCCAAGGCATCTTGGAGATGCTGCTGCATATTTCTGGTGCTGCCAGAGAAGCTGGAGGGAAGGATAAATCTCTTGCCTAGTTGGTGTCTGTCAACATCAACATTGGCAGCAACAGCATCTGCCAGACCCTGATAGATCTCCACCCTGAGCTTGCCTTGATTCCTCTTAATAAAGTTGAGGCGGCTCTGCTCTGCGATGGCCCAAGCCTCACAGACATACTCTTGAAAGAGCATGCCAGAGAGGAAGATGTGATTGGAGTCAATGATATGAGGGCGAATATGAATATGAAGGCGATGGCAAAGGAATTCAGCCAAAGAGATGCACCTATTTGCATTTGGAGCAGGGCCATCTTCAACATCTTGGTAAGGGATGTTGAGGAACCATCCTAGCTGGCCAGTGGGAAAAAGGAGGACATATCTGAGTGAGGGGTAAACAGGATGGACATCAGAGATGCGCTTTAGATGGTCATCCCTAAGGCTCAAGATGATGTCTTGTGAGTCCTTGATTTGATCTCCTTCACCTGGATGTTACCGAGTGGTTTGGGGTCCAGAAGATGCTGGAACACCTGAACTATGGACTGCACCATTTGCATCATGCGTGCATTAGATCTTGATCATTTATGTTTGTTGATATCACGTTCAGAACATGTTGATTGTATCTATCTGAAAAAGTATTGAAGAAGCAATGAGTAGCATTGCTTCTGTTCCAGATGTTCTTGTACTGCCACATACATCGTTTCCTTGATTAGGAAAGTACTTATAACACCAAGATTGCTACTAGGGAAGCACTTAATGCTTCCAGCACCGAGATCGTTTACATAGAAGCAACCTCGCTTCTATGAGCCGTGTTTTGCTTCTATAGCACTGACCAGTACTACAGTAGCACAAACCGTATCCCTGTAGGGCTATATAAAGCCCCCAGTTGTAACAGTTGAGCCCTAAGCTCGACTTAGTTTGCCAATCCCAAACAGTTGACTCCTACCCCATCTGCAGAGCCCCTCTCATCTTGTTGCCATACTCCAGAAGGATCTAACACTCCTTCCCCTCCATGAGTATTGCTTGCTTGACTCAAGCATATCTGCATTGGTAGGACGCGTTCATAGACACGACCATTGATCTCATTTAAGGCACTTTGGAGCCTTAACACTGGAATGATAACTGCAATCTCATTGATGGCAGCATCAGGGGAATTATAGTGACGCCTATCACATGCAGCATCAAAGTGAAGTGAGAGAGTGCAGTCTTGCTCTCTAGGAAGGTGTTGAGTCAACTCATAAGCCTGCTTGAACTTCTGGACAGCAGCATGAGAGCGATAAAGCATGTCCTGAAGAGTCTGCATGGTGCCTTGAGTCAATCTAGAGTTGGCCTGATGGGCCATGTGCACATTGAGGGCCATGCTAGGGTCATAGATGTAAAGCTGTGCATAAGAAGGGGCAGCATCAGGCCTCTCTGGTGGAAAAAGAGACCCAATCCTATGAATAAGTTCGCCATGCAGCTTGAACACCCAAGGCCCATGTCCTCCCTGATTCACAGAATGATCCACCTGTCTTCCCACTGAGGTAAAGGCCAAAACATTGTTGTAGGAGCGAATATGAAGGCAAAATGCTTTAGAAATAGGATCTTGGCCAGTGAGAAGGTGGTAAAGCTCAGGGGGACATGGGTGAAGGGAAGGAAGGGCAATCTTGCCACTCAAGCAACACATGCCAAACTTAGGAGTCCTTTGAGATGAGTTGGCAAGGCACTCATCTAGCCAATGGAGTGCCTTGCAGATAGGGCATTGAATGTTCATGCCTTCAAGATCATGAATAGCCCATGTGGGATCAAAAGGATGTCGTGCAATGGGCATGGCTTGAGGAGGTGGCAGCATAGGTTGGCCCATATCTGGATGCTATAATATCTATTAAGTATATATTTTTTCCCTTTAAAGAATAGAAGCTTACAGGCAAGGGATCTTCTGGATAAACTTGAGCATGAGGATAAGGAGGAGGACTTGGAGGAGCAGAGGATGGAGGAGGTAGGGAAGGGGAAGGGGCAGGGCCAGGAGCAGGGGCAGGGGCAGGAGCAGGAGCAGGAGCAGGAGCAGGAGCAGGAGCAGGAGCAGGAGCAGGAGCAGGAGCAGGAGCAGGAGCAGGAGCAGGAGCAGGAGCAGGAGCAGGAGCAGGAGCAGGAGCAGGAGCAGGAGCAGGAGCAGGAGCAGGAGCAGGAGCAGGAGGCAGATTCACAGGAAAATTTATAGGGGCAGGAATGTGATGACCTCTGTTCTGTGCATGAGGAACTGGAAGGGAAAATCGTGACATAGAAGGGCTAGAAGAAATAGGGGCAGTTATAATAGCCTACAGTGTTAAAAGTTAGAAATAATATAGATATAGATAATGAAAACTTACAGGGGCAGGGACATGCTGACCTTTTTGGCTGTGGAGGAAGAGGAAGAGCAGCAAGCTGAGCAGCCAAGTCAGCTGGCAAATACTGATACTGCCTATTAGGATGAGGAGGAGGAAAGGGGGGGTTAGTAGCAAGATCAGGAGTGGAAACAGAGCCAGAGTGAGATCCATAGATAGAAGCAGCAGCAGCAGCAGAGCCAGAGCCAGGAGCAGCAGAATGGGACCTTGTAATAATCTGCAACACATATTCATTAATAAAATTATTATAAATGTATAATTTGAGATAAAGTTGACTCACAGGAGGAGGGGCAAGAAGAGAAGTGGCAGAAGTTTGTCTATGACATTGTGATGGAGCAGCCATTGGTTGAAGGGCAGCCACTTGAGCAGCCAAATTAGCTGGTAAGTGATGATAGACTTGTCCTTGAAATTGAACAGGTTGTCTGGCAGTTGAGGAGCCAGCAGGCATCCTACGCTGTTCAGGACTGCCCAAAGTGCAACCGGCATGCTCAGCTTGACATGCAGCAGCCTGAGATTGTTGAGAAGAGGTGGGAGGAGTGCCAGACATGGGGGCTAATAAACAAAACAGGACTATAAACACTGCATTATTGCCGTTTTCAGTGCACTTGTCGGAGTTTGAATTCCACCCAAATCGGCGCAGAAAACCCTCTCAAACGTGTGGGGCGAATATCTCCCTCAAAACAGCTTCAATTCACATGAAACTTATTGTCCCTGAATCGCCTGAATGAGGGCTAGGCAGCCCCATTGTGTTCATGAGATTTGAGTGAGAATTGGTGGAGCTGGACTCAAGCCACCTCCACATGTGTATTAGATCAATTATAACTCAAAATCATGGTCTATATCTATTATTTTCCCTCATGTTGTACCCATGGGCTGTCTTGAGGCAGCCCCATAGTGTTTTTGACTCAAGCATTGTGGTGTGCAACGTCGTTTCCCTCATATCGTGTGACAGTAGCACGGTCGTGTGCCGGGAAGGAGCCCCCCCAGGAAGTGCACACCTGAGCCCATGGGGCAGTGAAGTGTGTCCAAGAATGCAGAATGACTTCATAAGACTGAAGCTCCAAAGAGGAGGAGCACCTAGCGGGAACGTGAGAACGCGTTTGTTCATTTGACTGCACTCAGGTTCACACAGATGATAAGGGAACAACAGGGCAACTTTATTCAACATGGTGGCAGATACAGGTGGGAACTAAGGCTAAGGGACAGGAAAAGCACAAAAGACAGGCATATGAAAGGAAATCTAGATGTGAGAAGGGGACCGAAGCTGGACAATGCAAGGTATCGAGTCGTGGTCTCCAGTGGCTGTGGTAGTGGCGTGTGGCGATTTGTGAATGATGGCCGAGGCCAGGTGTGGTGACAAGGGGTGTGGTCGAGTCGTGACACGAGGAGGGGGAGACGATGCAAAGGAGAGGCTGGAGGGGGGATAGGGAGAGTGCTGGTGGGTCATTGCTTGGGCGCTGATGGCGCTGCCGAACGCAATTGCGGGTGGGACGATTGGAGAACTTGGATGGCAGATGCGAGGTAGAGGAGCGAGGGGGCGTGGAAGTTAAAAGGGAGAGGGAAGACGGCGGCAGGCTGGCAAATGGATGCATAGGCGGCGGGCAGATCTCTGACTAACAAAGTGAGAGTCTAGTAAAAAAGGGGAGAAAAGCATACCGAAATGTACAGTAGCAACACTGTCTGATGGCAACGAAGACAGTGGCGTGGTACAGGGCTCTTCGGCTGTGCGTTGGGACTCGTCGGTGCATGGTGAAGGCAGGGGTGTTGAGGGCGAGGGCGTGCGGCAGTTGATGGGGGCGACGATGATGATGATGTGAGGATGAAGAGGAGATGGCATGAAAGGAATACGCACATATGTACTCTTGTAAGCGATTCGTGGCCAGCCATATAGCTGTGTGGGTGAGTCGACATCGAGGCTGTGCACCTTTGCGACAATTTTGCATGTCTTGTGGTCCGTGCGTTTGTGCTGTAGTGAGTTCCCAGGCTTCTGCATTTACATAGGCATAGGACTCTTCCTCCCCATCCTCATCAATAGCAGGAAGGGATGTCTTGGAAGCCTGAGCTCGTGGTTGTGATCGCTTCAGTCAAGTGGGAGTGCCTGAGCTGTCACTTTCATTTCCACCAGTTTTTTTTCGGGCAGCCTTCCTTGGCCAGTAGTACGTGTCGATGCAGGCCGGTGTTTTGAAGCACGTTGCTTCGAGCCCATGAGGGTTTAGGGGGTTGAAATGGAGGGGTAGAGCAAGGTATGGTGAGCAGCTCTGGGAAGGGAAGAACGCCCTGTCATTGTCCTGGAGTAGGAGTGGACTGAAGCAAGCCAAACCAGGGCACGGCAGAGTTCGTGGGGCTGGACGGCGATCCAAGACAGTTGTCTTGACCCAAGAGCAAGAGGAATGTAAGGAGGAAGGGAGAAGAGAAGGAGAGGAGAGGAGAGCAAGATCACTTGTGTGCAGAAGTTTCTGACTGAAGGTAAGGGGAACTCAAGAAGACTGTATTCTTCCTCTTTTTTCTTCTCCTCCTTACTACAGAGTAGCTAGGTGTTTTATATACAGGAGAGAAGTACTAAGGATGAAAGGCATGAAAGGGAGATAGGCATGAAAGAGAATTGAGACTAGTCGAGATGGTCGAGGCCATGGTGAAAGGCCTGAGATGCGAACACATCGCATGTGCCGAGGCGTGGTGTGTGCACATGGTCGGTGGCGAGGACTGGGCGATGCGATGCGAGGAAGGAGGCAAGGTGTGGGAGGAGGCCGAGCGTCACGCTTCGCCCACAGTCCACACGTGGTTCTGAGGCCAGCGATATGGCTCACCTTACAGGACAGGTGGACGGTTGATGAATAAGCCACACGACTCTTTATGCACTCGCTTTACACTTTCTTTACATCACGCTTTTCATCGCACACTCAACTAAACATATGCCATGTGGCCGGGCGTTGTCTGATGATGCACGCTGGATTATCTTACACATGTCTTCAAGATTGACCCTTGACAATATCACCCATCACACTGGAGTTCCTCATTGTACTATAGAGCACATTGTGGCCGATTTCAGATCTCATGGAACAGCCAATCACCCAAACAGTCTACTCCAACCAGCAAATAGAATCCTTACAATGCAGGAAGTACAAGTGAGTTCCCCACATTCTCTAGTTCATTCTGTGGCGCATATTGGCTAGTTTCTTCAAGGCACCATTGTCCATACTCTGGATGCCTATCTTGACAAGCTGAGAGATATTTTAAGAGAAAGGACTGGCATTGAGGTGTCATTGACGACTATATGGCATACCCTGAGAAGGGGTGGCTTCACGATGAAGAAGGTAAGTCATTTCACCTTGAGTTCACACTCAAGTGCACTGACTTGCCCAGCTGAGCAAAAATGCACTAGAGCGCAACAAGGACCTGTGCGTTCAGTATCGGTATACCTTTGGCATCACCTATACCGCAGAGCAGGCTGTTTTTGTGGACGAAAGCTCCTTTGATCGCCGAACTGACCTTCGAGGGTGAGCATGGGCGATGTCAGGGCAAGCAGCGGTAAGGAAGAGCTTTTTCATTCGAGGAAAACGGTGTGTCCTGCTATATATATCTACAACAGACTAGAATACAAAGTATCCAGTTATTCGCTTCTCCCAGTGCTCTCGCTCGATGGCATCATCTATAGCCAGCTGGTTGAGGGTTCTTTCACATCTGAACTATTTACCGGCTTTATCCAAGGTCTACTTTCTAAAATGAATCCCTTCCCTGGCAAGAACTCAGTATTGATCATGGACAATGTGCGCATTCATAGAAGTCCACAAATACTCCAAATGGTTGAAGAAAGGTATTATATTGTTTTCTCATGCTGATTTATTGCTCATTTGATGAAGGGGATGTCGGCTCCTTTACCTGCCACCATACTCTCCTGATTTTGATCCAATCGAACTCGCATTTTCAAAGATCAAGGCCTACATTCATCAGAATGGGGGTGTGGCTTGTGCTGACTTGGATGGTGATGATACTGATGTGTGGGTTTTCCTGTATAGGGCAGCATTCTCTGTTACGTCGGATGACGCAGCAGGTTGGTTTCACAAATGTCACTATATTTGACTTTTTCCAAGTTACTGTGGTGTCCCCTTGTTGTACTGTATTGTACCTTGCAAAGCTACTGTTCCGGCCTTGAACATCATTGGACCCCAAGCCAACTGCTGCCCCAAGCAGCGGGAGACCCTCACCACTCATGGCTGCTGGCCATGAAATCAGCTGTGCTGGCCTTTCCCCCTACAACCTGCTCCCCATGTTCTCACCCGCGTCCACGAACTCGCTACAATGCCTGCACGGGCGCCTCATGTGTGGGCCCTGTTGTTGCATAAAGCGAGCGTAAAGAGTCATGTGGCTTATTCATCAACCGTCCACCCTGTCCACTCCTACTCCAGGATGACAATAGGGTGTTCTTCCCTTCCCAGAGCTGCTCACCATACCTTACTCTACCCCTCCATTTCAACCCCCTAAACCCTCATGGGCTCGAAGCAACGTGCTTCAAAACACCGGCCTGCATCGACACATACTACTGGCCAAAGGAAGGCTGCCCGAAAAAAAACTGGTGGAAATGAAAGTGACAGCTCAGGCACTCCCACTTGACTGAAGCGATCACAACCACGAGCTCAGGCTTCCAAGACATCCCTTCCTGCTATTGATGAGGATGGGGAGGAAGAGTCCTATGCCTATGTAAATGCAGAAGCTGGGGAACTCAGTCCACTGGACCTATATACTCTTGCAGATGACGGTAAACGCGCCTCACCCATCGGACCCATAGAAGGGAGTGATGCTTCAATTGAAGAGGAATGTGTGCAAATAATGATGAATTGACCCCTTTTGCCGGTGACTAGTGACCCCAGGCCGTCCAACAATCAACCTCACCTTTGATGTCCCATACAAAAATGCGTCTCGGGAACTTGCTGTCAAATCTGACATCTCATTTTCAGATCTTCTTGTCCAAATTGCGGCCAAAATGGAAACGAGCATCGTCTGTCTATCGCACATCGGATACATCCTTCCCTGGATGGTGCCCAAGATGGGCAAGCCTGTTGCAAAGTTGCTTGAAGATGGAGCTTCCTTTCAAAGCTAATCGACCATGTGTGGAACCATATTGATAAACAGAAGGCGAAAAACCGTGGAAAGGGCAAAGTCAAGCCTTTCAGCATCCAGATTGTCGATACCTCTGAACCAGGCACAGAAAAGGTGCGCCTAAATGCTACTCCGCATAATTTCATTTGACGATTTCTCGACGGAAGGGTCCAGGGAAAAGAAAGACCCAGGTACAGTCAGCACCCTCAAATGCGCTTTCGGATCTCCCTGGCCAAGAACAACATGAACTTTTAAAGCTCTTGACTGATAAACACCAGTGTGAAAAGCACAATACGCTGTGCTATGTGCAAATGAATGGCGTACACTAAAAGTACACAATGGAGGATCTGAGCATTTGGGCCTCCTTGTTGGTACGCGCCATTGTTTTCTTTTGGATCTTCATAGCTTAAAACCACCTTTGCAGGCACGTCGCCTCGCAACAGTTGATACTCCCCCAGACAAACTGAATCTCATGGACAAATGCTTTCGACAGGTGAAAGTCAGGAACCGGGAAGCATCACAACCACCCCCTTCCGATACGTTGGGCTCCATGCCAAACCCTAGCCACACGGTGGCTGGATCGTCCTCTGATCCACCCCAATGGGTGCAAATGATGATGATGATGCTGGGTGGCGCCTTTGCCAACAATGTTAATGGTTCAAACTCCCATCGCTTACCTCGCTCTGAAAACATTGTTCCCTTTACTCCAAACCCTGGGTCTTCGCTGCCCCAGTAAAAGCGCACCGCATCCGATAGGAACATCACCTACCCTGACCTGAGGGAGTGGCTCCATTCTATTGAAGAGCACCCTGTCCAAAATAAACATGGTGAAGATCTCTCACAGTACGCTGACATCCTTGTAGAAACCCACAAACTTTATACGATTGAAGACATCATACCACTCACTCGCAGTGAGCTGGCAGATGTTGGTGGCATGGAATTCGGGACAGCCTCACGGATTTTGCACTTTGCAGTGGAGGATGCATCAGCTATGGAGAAAAATAAGAAGGCTCAATTTTAAGAATATACTAACAATTTTCTATACTAGACTTGGATATATGGACACTATTGTCAAGGCAGTTGACTCTTTCACCATCTCCCCTTTCAAGAGCAGGCAGATCCCTAGTGAATACCTCTGTGAGCAGTCGTGATTATGAAGGTACCAGGTCCTATCTGGAAGCCTCTCCATGCTGAAAGCAAGGCCACTCTTTTGCCATCCTCCCCTTTAAGAGTAAGCGGATCTCTTCCTTTCCTCCCTCTCCTTGCTGCCGGCCAACCCTGTTGTACATGTGCCTGGGATGTAGCTGATGTATCGCCCTCAACATCCCTGTAGCCTGCGACGGAAGTCTTTAGCATGTCACAGGGTAGCTGGTACCATCAGTTCGTGCCCTGTGCATCTCGCTCTTTTCTTTTTTTCTGCATCTTCACCCCATGCCGAGTGGTGCAATTGCATGAGGCTGTCGGGGTGGCCCTAGGTCCTGTGGCCTCATTGCGCCCACGCACACGGACACCCAAGTGTGCCCCTTCACCGTCGAATGCCCTTTTTTGTTGTCAGACAGGACATTCCCCTCATTCATGTGCTGGTAGGAATAAGCCAGCTGAACCACGAACACCATTGTTCAGTCGTCGTGTGCCCTCCGACAGACCGACAGAGAGCCTGAGGCGCAGTCTTTTGACGGGGTAATATATCACACAAGGGAAGCATTTTTCTAGCAATGACCTAACTCTTTTTTATTTGACTGGTTATACGTGTGGTGTCAGTTCGTGTTCTCCCCAGATTCCTCACAAAGACCGCCTTGCGGTCGACGACCCTCATCCACCTTCCCACCCGAATGGTCAGCATGCCACCTAAATGAAAGCTCGAACTTGAGGTATCAAGCTCGCCCGGTTTCAACGTCATGGTGCTCATCCTGCACTGAGATTGTGCCGCGGAACCACTGGTAAGTGAATCAGTCTTGAATTGTGACTGAAAGACAGAAAACTCACCCATAAAGTGACCGCGAGCGGAGCGCGCTGGACGACAGACTTGAAGATGTTGGCATATGGCATGTTCAACCTCAAGAGCACGAGAATGGGCTAGGTGAAGGTGAGGTGGGTGTGAGAAGCGATGTACAGTGTCCAAGTGATGTGTGGCAGCAAGGAAGCAACTCAGAAAAAACAAGTGTATGCATATGTGCGACCAACTCACTTAGCATTCGCATTCACAAAGGTGCATGGCCTCGATGTCGACTCACCCACACAGCTATATGGCTGGCCGCGAATCGCTTACAAGAGTACATATGTGCGTATTCCTTTCGTGCCATCTCCTCTTCGTCCTCACATCATCATCGTCATCGCCCCCATCAACTGCCGCATGCCCTCGCCCTCAACGCCCCCACCTTCACCATGCACCGACGAGTCCCAACGCACAGCCGAAGAGCCCCGTACCACGCCGCCGTCTTCATTGCCATCGGACAGTGTTGCTACTGTACATTTCAGTATGCTTTTCTCCCCTTTTTTACTAGACTCTCACTTTGTTAGTCAGAGATCTGCACGCCGCCTATGCGTCCATTTGCCAGCCTGCCGCCGTCTTCCCTCTCCCTTTCTACTTCCATGCCCCCTTGCTCCTCTACCTCGCATCTGCCATCCAAGTTCTCCAATCGTCCCACCCGCAATCGCGTTCGGCAGCGCCATCAGCGCCCAAGCGACCACCCACCAGCACTCTCCCTATCCCCCCTCCAGCCTCTCCTTTGCATCGTCTCCCCCTCCTCGTGTCACGACTCGACCACACCCCTTGTCACCACACCTGGCCTCGGCCATCATTCACAAATCGCCACACGCCACTACCACAGCCGCTGGAGACCACGACTCGATACCTTGCGTTGTCCAGCTTCGGTCCCCTTCTCACATCTAGATTTCCTTTCATATGCCTGTCTTTTGTGCTTTTCCTGTCCCTTAGCCTTAGTTCCCACCTGTATCTGCTACCATGTTGAATAAAGTTGCCCTGTTGTTCCCTTATCATCTGTGTGAACCTGAGTGCAGTCAAATGAACAAACGCGTTCTCACGTTCCCGCTAGGTGCTCCTCCTCTTTGGAGCTTCAGTCTTATGAAGTCATTCTGCATTCTTGGACACACTTCACTGCCCCATGGGCTCAGGTGTGCACTTCCTGGGGGGGCTCCTTCCTGGCACACGACCGTGCTACTGTCACACGATATGAGGGAAACGACGTTGCACACCACAATGCTTGAGTCAAAAACACTATGGGGCTGCCTCAAGACAGCCCATGGGTACAACATGAGGGAAAATAATAGATATAGACCATGATTTTGAGTTATAATTGATCTAATACACATGTGGAGGTGGCTTGAGTCCAGCTCCACCAATTCTCACTCAAATCTCATGAACACAATGGGGCTGCCTAGCCCTCATTCAGGCGATTCAGGGACAATAAGTTTCATGTGAATTGAAGCTGTTTTGAGGGAGATATTCACCCTGCACATTTGAGAGGGTTTTCTGTGCCAATTTGGGTGGAATTCAAACTCCACCAAGTGCGCTGAAAACGGCAATAATTAAAATGTAGTAAACATACCTTGTTGATTGTTGAAAAGGGTGGAAGTTGAAGGGTTGTGAGTGGCTGAAAAACATATTAGAAAAAATATCCAGCTGTCCAGAAGGTGAGGGACTCACTTTATAGAGAAACTGGACTGTTCAGTAGGGGCAGAGGATGGTGGTTGGAGGCAGAGGATTGATTTCCGCAGCACCAACAGGCAACCACCTGTTTATGCCCTTGAGCCCAAGTTCCACGTCGCGTGGAGCCCGGCCCAGTTAACTGGCTCTGCTCAGCTACAGCACACACACATGCATCTAGCTCTGTCCAGGGGAAAGCGAAGCCCAGTTAACAGGGATCCAGACAACACTAACATTGATTTATGCAAATCTTATATTTATTTAGCAGGAAGTGAATTACATCCATAAATATTACATTCCCATGCAAGGTTGAAAAGCATGTCATACTATCACCTATGGGGAACTTGCCATTCCACTACCATCTCACCAATTTCATTTTCCCCTGTATCTGCTCAAACAACCCCATTTAAAACTTTGTAGTTATACTATTGAGTGCCATTAATGTCATTCTAGCAAAGAAAAATAGAGGTCCATTGAGTGGTTTTCAAGTAGTATTTTGGCTGGGGGTCACGCCTGCATCATGCCTTCTGTCATAGCAGAGTGTGGAGTTTGATTCCAGCTGGCTGATCACCATATGCTGACTTGGAGGAGTCTGGTCACCACTGCAGTTTTATCCTCTTAATGCCAATGCCATGTTACAGGTGGTCCAATTGGCCAGCACAAGACCATACATATGAGCAGGGGCTACAGGCAGCTATAACAATGATATATATTGATCTTTTACTATTACTCATGCAGCACTGGCCCATGATGTGAGCACCACATTCCGTACATAGCAAGTCCTGGATTTCACTCAATAATGCTACTCCATTACAACTGTTTTCCCTAGTCCCCAATAAATACATTCATCCCGGGCGGACTTTAATTTGGCATGTGTTACATGTCCATTACTTTCGTGACATTTGTGACTGGCGAGATGGTAGTGGAATGGCGAGTTCCCCATAGGTGATAGTATGCAATTGCAACCTCACCTGCCTCTGCAGGCATCATCATGTCCACACCACCCCTGACGGTCGTGTCGGCCAACACGTCGAGCTGTTGCCATCCCATGAGAAAGAACAGCTTGCACGCTCAGTGCGTCACAGCCACCAACATGTGCCTCGCCACCATCTCCATCATTGTTGCTGTTGGCATCATCTGCATACCACCACCTATGCTCGAAGCAACTCTCACTCCCATGCCCATGCCCTCGCCCACATGGGCAGCGGCAGCAGCACCCTTGCCAGAACTTTGTGCTCTGGCAGTGCTGCTGCCTTGCAGAGGCAGGATCCATGCCAGTGAGCTCGACATCGTACAGTGCGAGCGTGATCAGGTCATGCCAGAGCTATCGGCCTGCAAGCAGCTTGGTCAACATCCACTGCAGCACCGCATTGATGTGGTCCACCGACGCTGCGATCCGCAAGCTGCAATACCTGTCGCACACAGCAGAAAGTGGGGTGGGAGGGGATGGGGCAGTGCTATCGCTGCGTCCAAGCCATGCCATGTCACCATGAATTGTGCCAATCCGAATCCATCAAGCTGATTCAACAGCTTGAGCATCATGTGCTGCATGTCATGAACCATTCTCCGGAGAGGGCCCTTGAAGGACCCTTCCTTATAGGAGGAAACCTGGTCTCTATGGTGTCACCCTGTTCACACGAGCAAAAGGGGTGAGTAGAGGTGTCCACAATATCGCGCGCGCATTGTTGCGCGAGCAATTCTCGGCACAATCGACATACAGCAAGCCCCACTTAAGGGCAACCCTTCTAGCAACAAAAGACAGCATTAGGGCCTTCCTAAGGACCCTTTGGAACGACCCTAGGAACTCTACAATAGGTACTAACCTGGTATCAAAGGCCCTACAACGCGTTATTAGACCAACTCTAATAACTATAGAACGAACTATAAGGCAACACTAAGGACCTTAATAGAAGTATTAGGGTCGACTCTAAGGACCCTAATAGAACTATATAAGGACCTTATAAGATAACACTATTCTCTAACCAAACTACAAGTCCTCGAATGACCGGCCCTAAACTAACTAACAGGAAATGAATCAGGTGCTTGCACATGCACTAAAGCAGTGAACACGTGGACAATGGAAGCTCTTACTCATCAAGAGAAGCTTCTTACTCAGCAGCTTACTGAGCATGACTGAGCATGCTCAGTAAGCGTCCTCCGACTTCTTACTCATCACTCTATTGTGCTTGATAACAAGGTTATGACTTGTTCCCTATTTAGCAGTTCTCTTGTAGTATATAAGCGCTCAATAAAGTTGCGGACAGTCCTCAGACTGTCCATTTGTTTACGGCACTCTCTATCCCTGGGATACTCCTTTAAGGACCATCCCCTTGTGACTATCCTGGCCCCTTCCCTGCGTGATTGCTCGACTCTCACAGTAACAGTACCTCTCTGGTATCTGTTACTACTCTGGACGCTACTTCTTGCCCACGCAGTCTTGGACGTCTATCGACTCGTCTTCGAGCTTATCCCTCGCTCTTGAACTGGATAGTTCAACAGTGAGTCTTGACACTGCACCTCCGAGTCACCACCACTGGACCCACTCCATGTGAGCTCCCAATAGAGGCAATTTCATCCATGAAGATGATGCTTGGCATGTGCTCACCCACCATGACAAAGAACTTGTGCACCATGCGGGAACCCTCACCGATGATGCACTTCTGCACCAACTTGGACCCGGACACATGAATGAACTTGCAGTCCGTGTGTGTTAAGATTCTCTTGATTCTCCAACTGTCATCTGTTTCTGCTGACTCGTCTGTGATTACTCATATGTCTGCTTATCAATCTGGCTTAGTGATTGCTTACTGATTGCTTACTGATTGCTTACTGATTGATGACAGATACTAGGAAAGAATGACTCACGTGTGAGTCATTTCTAACATTCTGAATTGCGCTTTCTGTATTTGGATACTACTGGTTCTCAGCTATGTGCACCCCAAGTTTCGTACGAATCGGATCAGCAGTTATTGAGATATCGTATAAATAGTCTGTGGTACCAAGAAGTCGAGCCTTACGGCTCGACTTACACATTTAACAAGACAAACATCTTGTCAACTGATCTAAACAAAATTATAGTGCAGACTCTAACTGAAAGAGGTCCCTCTCTTTTCTACATTCAATCTTCCTGAGATAATATCAAAGGGTTCGAAGTCTAGTGCTTGAACTATATCAAGCAACTCTTTCACTAAAGAGTCGGTACCAAGATCCATCAGATTCTAACAGTGTGATGCACCACAGCCCATGCGAGCAGCATCTTGCCCATCCCCGGTGGGCTGCAGGATCCCAAGCACCTCGAACAGCTCCTGTCAAGTTGCGTTACCTGTTTTGTGACGACATCTGAGTGAGAACTGTCATATAAATGAAAGAAAAAAAGAAACACGCACACACATGGTATAATAGCGCATGTGTGAAACCACGTGTTTTCAAGGTGCCATCGCAGCACCATGCCTCGCTCTCAGGTGGTACTCGCTGTGCTGTGTCACTATAAGAACTGGTCAGAAAGAGCAATCCAAATGGAAAGAAAAAAAAACGCACCAGATAATAGGAAGCAGAGGGGTGAGAGGGTGAGAGTGCGTGCAAGAATGAAAAGAAAAAAAAAATGCACCCACGGAAATGAGGCCTTGCGGGAAAGCTCCTGTCACATGGAAATGAGCTTGAGGGAACTGGCAGCTTGGGTCTTAGTGAGAGATTCAAGGCAGAGGAGAAAGGACCCGCAAAAATGAAAATGAAAATGAACATCGCACAGGTGCCACGCAATGGACATGGGAAAACATGTGTCACATGCACCACTTGAGGCTGAGCTTGATGGCTGTATTATCGCCATGGCGCATGCGTCTCTTGCCATCCAGGTATCGAGTGAGAGGATTGTACCATCGAGTGTGGAGGGGGAAGGGGTGGATGTCACAGGGAAGGCTGGTCGCGTGTCCTTCAGTTGATCAAAAGTGGATGTTAGATAGAAAGAGAAAAGGAAAAATGCACGCATGCATGCACTGGTAAAAGAAAGCCAGCTGGAACTGGCAAGTCACAAAGAGACACTTGGAGTCTTGAAAAACGCATCTGGTCGACGCGAGAATGATCATGTGCAAGCTTGTGGTGGCTGCTTGTGCCATTCCATGGTCATGTCATGGTCATGGCCATTGCATTGTGATTGCCACTGTGACAATGACATAATCATTGCCACCACTGCTTGAGAGGAGAACAAAAGCAAAAAGAGAAAGTGGAGGGGAGAAATGAAGGGAAAGACATACATGTCGTGTGCGGCAGAAAGCGGGGTGGGAGGGGAGGGGGCAGAGTCATTGCCACGTCCAGGCCATGCCATGTCACAGTGGAGATAGGCTTGTAAAACGTGACAATGGGCTATTGCACTGAGGGAAGGAAGAGGGAAAAGAGAATCAGAGAACGCGTGAAAATGAAAATGAAAATGCACGCCGGTAAAGCCCAAAAATCTCTGCACTGTATTATCGCCATGGCCCATAGCTGTGCTGTCACTGGCCTGCATGCTGGAACCGGCACTTGCGTTCCTTGATTCGCAACTAAATCTGAGTGAGAACTCGCATGAAATGAAAGAAAGAGCAAAAGCAAAAGCAATAACGCACGCACAGAGCTTAACGCGTGAAGCTCGTGCACACGGGTAAACATGACATAAGCCCATAGACACTCATTGAACCCTCGTGAGCGCCTTGACGACTGCATCATCATTGCGGTCCTGGCCGTTCTGTTGTTGTGAGAAGGGGAGTAAAAATTAAAAAAAACAAAGCGCACCAAGTTTGTGGTCGCACAGGATGGTTTTCAAGGCCATTGGGTGTTGTAGTGGTCTTGGCCTGGAGTCACCACACATGTGCTGGAGTCAATTCGCAAGGCAGAGGACATTGATATGCATAGGAAGTCAGAAAGTGGGAGAAAAAGAGAAAAAACAGTTGCCACCAAAAAATGCACATACATGCACCTGTTACAAACAGAATCTGGTTGAAGAACCATCTAGCATTGGCTGTTAGTCTTGCAGGAAGCAAGGCAGGAAGGGCAGGAAGGAGAAAAATGAGGGAGAGAAAGCAAAAAAAAGAGTACATGCGATGGTCATGCACGAATAATGCTGCTTGCAAAGCGGGCGAACTTGGCATGGTTTTCGGGGTCAGGGAAAGATGCAAATTAGAGCTGAGGAAACAGAGTGAAATCGCACAAAATGGGTGTCCTATGCATGGACCACTCCTCAGCGTCTTGACGGCTGTGTCATTGCCATAGTGCTGTTCGTGCTGTCACTGTGAGAAAGGGTTAGAACAAGTGTGACAGAAAAAAAGAATCAAAAAATGAAAGGAACATGAAACGCGCACCGGAATCGGACGAGAGGTTTTGATGGCCACTGGGTGTGCTTGTGGTCCTGGCTTGGAGTGGTCACCCATGCTGGAAGGGCTTGTGCAAAACAATGGGCATGAAAGCGCAGGGGAACATGAGAGGGTGGGAGAGCAAGCAAGAGAAAGTGTCACCTGCTGTCATCATGGTGGCCAGATCATCACAGTGGCCATGGGCCATGCTCACAATTTGTGGCCATCACGAGGTCACCATGGCCATGCCCGAGTCATCGTCATTGTCACCAGTGAAGTGGAATGGGGGCCAGTGGGTGGAGTGCTTTGCCAGCAAACATGCCGTCATCATGGCCATGAGCACACCACCATCACAGTGGCCATGGGCCACACTCACAATTCGTGGCCGTCATGAGGGCACTATGGCCATGCCTGAGTCGTCGTCATCATCACCAATGCAGTGACACAGGAGATGGGAGTGGGGAAGCAGCTTGAGAGCCAGGAAGAAACTATTTGGTAGGAAGGAGAGGGAGAGGATGAGAGAGAGCACATGTGAGAACAGAAACAAAAAATGCACCTGCGGAAACAACAGCTCTGTGGGAAAACTCCAATGAGGCCAGTGAAGTTTTGAGGAAACCAGGTGGCTTGAGAGTCTTGACCTGGGACCCTGGGGAAGAAGAGTGGGAAGTATAGGAGGGGAAAGACAGGAGAAGGAAGAAAACGAACACGGCAAAAGAAAAAACGAATGCGCATTGTTAAACGAAGAGGCCGTCATCAAAAAACTTTTTTCACTGCTTATAAATATATTTGCTAAGCAAGACCTTCCATTTGTGGGAATTTTTTCGTCCAAATTGAGGCAGCTGAGGACCACCCAAATGCAGCGACCCTCCGACCATCCTTGTTTAATATTAGTACAAGGAGGCAATCCCTGTGAGGGCATGCTTTGCCATGACCATCAACAAGTCACAAGGGCAAACACTGAAACATGTTGGGTTGGATTCAAGAAAGCCAGTGTTCACACATGGGCAATTTTATGTTGGGGTGTCAAGGGTGACCTCTGTCTCCAACATCAAGGTGATTTGGGAGGAAGAGAAGAGGGAGGCTTCCACTAAGAATATAGTATATAGTGAAGTGTTACTATAACAAGATGTGTGTTCAGTGTATGTATTGTTTGTTTTGCTGTACCATGTAAAAGATTATACATAGTGATGAGTTGATTACTTTCTGTTTATTGCCATTTTCAGCGCACTTGGCGGAGCTTGAATTCCACCCAAATTGGCACAGAAACCCCCTCAAACATGTGGGATGAATATCTCCCTCAAAACAGCTTCAATTCATATGAAATTTATTGTCCCTGAATTGCCTGAATGAGGGCTAGGCAGCCCCATTGTTTTCATGAGATTTGAGTGAGAATTGGTGGAGCTGGACTCAAGCCACCTTGACATGTGTATTAGATGAATTACAACTCAAAATCATGGTATATATCTATTATTTTTCCCTCATGTTGTACCCATGGGCTGTCTTGAGGCAGCCCCATAGTGTTTTTGACTCAAGTGTTGTGGTGTGCAATGTTGTTTCCAGTGTGATTGGAGTCGTGGCCAGCCACTCATCACCCCTCTCGCCTCTCGATTCTGACCATCCTTCTTGTTTTTCACAGACAGAGAGGAGTGGGTTGCAAAGAGGGGTCCTATTCTGAACTCTTTCTACTACAGAGTAGCTAGGGTGTTTTTATATACAGGAGAGAAGGTACTAGAGATGAAATGCATGAAAGAGAATCCAGACTGGTCGAGGCAGTCAAGGTGGTCGTGAAAGGCTTGAGACGTGAACGCGTCTAGTGTGCTGAGGCATGCATGCATGCATGGTCAGTGGCAAGGGCTGGGCGATGCAATCAAGGTCTTGATGTTGCACATGAGATGGCTTGTGGTGTGCGGTCGGTGGACTGCCTGGAACGAGAGGGAGGTGGCAAGGGATGAAAGGGAGCTGAGGTGTCAGTCTCATGTTGTGTCGTGTTGCGTTTTTGCATGTGATTTCGAGGCCAGCCATAATCTTCCTTACACCTCCCAGGGGCTTGAAACTTTGACTGTCCTCAGTCAAGCATCTGAATGCGGGTGTTTTGAGCCTTTCGCATCTGAATTGAGGCGGGTGGTTGTGGCTGCTTGTGCTTGCAGAAGACGCAAAGGCAGTGATTGGTGATGGCGATGACAGAATGAGGCGAGGGCGATGGGAAATGGAGGCAATGGAGATGAGGGCGGTGGTGACGAGATGGCGGCTTGCGTGGCGGTTGTATTGTCTTGTGGCAGTGGCAGCATGGTCATCTCCATTGCAGGTGGTGGCAAGCAGGCGTGGACAAGGAGCAAAGGTGTAGGCAGTGAGCGTGAGTTCGTAGATAGAGACGTATGGTGGTGAGGACTCGAGAAAGAGGATGCATGGGGTGGCTTGTGCGGGGGTGGGATCTGTCATCTTGTGGTGGCAGTGGTGGGGTTGTCTCCACTGCAGGTGTTGGCAGCAGACGTGGGTGAGAGCGTGCGAACAGATGGGGAGGCGATGTGGGAGGCGGTGTGTGGTGTGCTGGTGGCATCGGCGACTGCTTCTCCTGCAGCAGTGGCGTGGTGGCGGCTTCTGCCTCCTGTTGTGGCGTGTTGTGGCTAAGTTCATGGCCGAGGCCTTCTTGGTCTTCTGGGGTGGTGCTGGTGGCAAGGGGTTGCGATGGTGCAGCAGTGCTGGTGTCGTGCAAAACTACTAAAGCGGCAGCTGAGACTAAGAAGACTGAGGCCTGAGACCGAGAAGGTGGCAGCAGACTGAGCTGGTGCGACAGTGGAGGGTGGACAGGGCGGAGGCAACGACTGAGGGCGATGCAGGGGCGACGGCAGCTGTGGCTGACAAGGGCATGGCGGCTGGTGGCTTGTGCGATGGTGGTGGAGGTGGCGGCCCATGGTGCTAAGATGTCGGTGGCTGAGGATGAGGCTACAGCGGCAGCTGATGAGACTAAGGTGGCTGGCAAGGCTAAGAGCGCAGTGGCGGCGGTTGACTGATCTGAAGCTGGGGCAACGGAGATGGCTGGCAAAACTAGGGGCGCGGTGGGGCAGCTGAGACTGAGAAGGCTGAGGCTGAGGGCAGGGTGGAGACAGCGCGGCTGGCGATGCTGGTGCTATGACAGACTGGGCTGAACTGAGAGTAGGGTGAGGCTAAGACGGAGACTGATGCAAGTGGCGGCTGGCACAACTGAGGCTACTGTGGTGACGGATGAGGGCAATGGACGAGACTGAGGGCGATGAGACGACTGAGGGCACAGGGCAGATGAGATGAAGGGGGGGTGGCAGACAAGGCTGCAAGGGCTGAAGTGGCTGGCGGCGCTAAAACATCGGTGGGCAAGGTTGAGATGGTGGTTGTGCATGGAGCTGAGACAGTGGCCATAGCAGGTGACACTGAGGGCACGGGAGCTGGTTGGGCAAAGACGGGGACAGTGGCAATAGGCGATGTCACGGCTGGAGGCTAGGGGGGGGACGAGGTGGCAGAGGTGGCGATGATGGCGAATGCGGGCAATGCTGGGATGGCGAGGGAGGGCAGGTAGAGCCAAGGCAATGATGGCTGGTGAGTCGAGGATGGCGGCGGGAATGAGGTGATGGGAATGGCTGATGAGGTGGGAACCGCAGGGATGATGGGCAAGGCAGGCGAGGTGGAGGCAATGGTGCACGATGTAGGGATGGAGGCTGGAGCGGGCATAGGTGCAGGGTATGTGTAGTCATCTTGTCTTTGTCTGCAGAGCAGTTGGCATTCCCACTGAATGTCACAGGGATGCTGAAGAATATCTTGACTAGTGTGTCGAATACTTCTCGGAAATCAACAAAGTGCCTCTGCTGTTCATTCAGGCGCCAGGGGCCAAGACGTTGGGAGACCATCTGGTTGGTCATCTGGGTGGAGTCCAAGCCAGAATGACT